>DWQX01000434.1:0-43462 GCA_018245475.1 Pharmacophagus antenor | reverse complement strand
ATTTATTTACCTTATTAAATAGGGAACTTGTTATGTAACATAAAATAATTTAAAAACTACAATAATTGCCATTATTACTAATAAAAGAAATATATTATTTAAACTAATTTTCGTCGAAAAATCTTCCCTTACTTTTTATAACTTGTATGTACTCACTATTCATGTTCTAACTTGTAGCATCGCAGACGCTCTACAAGGTGATCTGATGATCAGATGATGGTCGTTGGAAGCTGCTGATATAAGCAACGCTAGACAAATGGGTGTGGATGTACTTAAAAGAGGCCCATGTCCAGCAGTGGACGTCCATTGGCTGATAATGGCATTTCACCATATTCGGCTTCTTTGTGCAACATCGTCTAAAATCGAGAGGAAATGTTTGCTCATTGTTGATGAAAAACAAAATATAGTGTAAATGGCTAATGGCATCGCATTGTGTAATGCCAAAAGTCACGTACTTCCCGCAGGCGCGGTAAAAATTTACGTTCGTGAGTCGTATTTTAGGGGTAATGTCCCTAGGGGAATTTCACATACTGGTGGAGAATTATGTAAATGACATATTAAAAATTTACCTGTTTCATTGTAATTAATTCACACAGAAATAATGATCGCTTTAAAAAACCATTATAATGTAGACAGTTTTCAGTCTCGTGGAGCGGTTTCAGGTCAGATCTGTGCAAAACTCATAGATAGCGCGTGTTTTAAAACTATGTGGATCCTAATGGGTAATAAAAGGCTGGATGGTATATTACCTTTTTAATAACTTAGTAGGCTACCGCACGCAAATTTTGTACATACTAGTTTCCTCTTCATACTGTCACCTATAGTTTATTTTATATTAAATATTACATTACAAAACGTTACTAGTTATAACGATTGCCCTATTAAAGTGGTCACAACTTTACTAGTGCAATTGTAATGCATTATTTTACATTATTATGTTCATAATGTCCACAGCACGTAATTTATGAGTCAAGCTTTGAAATAGTGAAGACCTAATTTAATTGTGTATCAAATGAAATACGTTCAGAATTAATATCATTGGGTGGGATAAATAAATTTCATAGAATTTTTTTTTATCGGCTATGTGATAACGGCCTCGATATCATTTGATGTTTGGTAATAATTAGGACGTAGATAGTTCTTATTGATGACGTTTGTCCAGAATATTATTGGCTATCACATGTACGACTGTAGAAACACAACAAAGTTGTTAAAGTTGAAGATTGATATTAATATCGGTGTGTAGCGATCTAGGCAAGTTTGAAAAATCCATGCAACCATCCTGACTCCACTATATCACGTGGGCCGGTAATTGTACCCAGGACCTCGGTGTCACAAGGCAAACTATAAGTCAGGTAATTATAATTTCGTAATTATATATAATAATTGTAGTTGTTTAAATTGACTAAGATAGTCATTAAGACATTATGGGTTGCAAACAGGCATGCACATATATGAATTAACGTAAATACTAAAAAAAATACAATCCCTGGATCATCCTCAATTGGCAGAGAACCGAGCAAACTAATGGCATTGCCTCGCTGGATGGTAAAACTTATTCTTTATGCTATAATAGTATATCACTTGTAATAATCTACGAAAATATATTTGTGTATGAACAAAAAAAATGCTTAAAAAGGAACATCAATATTTGCTTGAATTATAGCCGCGTCAAAATTAAGTTCCTCCAATTAACTACCAAGCTGGAGCTTCGACACACTTGACTGATCAAGGGAATTCCGTTCCCACGATCAAATCAACCAAAGAAGCGGAAATCTGTGCTTTACCGCCAGTGTAGCGTATACATAATATTCCGCAGTATTGAATTCATTTTTAAATATATTTAACCGGTTGAATGCGCAATATAGCAGTTTGCACACTACTGTTTGACATTGAGAATAGTTAGTAATAAAATTAAAAGGTTAGGTACTACCATACATAATTTTTTTTTAGGATATAGGCGTAAATTTTAGTGATATCCTGATTAAGGGGGAAGTCCGAGTTAAATAGATTTTTGTCCTCAATCGCCCTCAATGCTATTACAAGAGGCTCTATGGAATGCGCTGTCGTACTTCAGCTCAACTTTTATATATGTTCAAGGTAGTGGCTGCGGCGTCCGAATTGGTATAACACATCAAAAGTGTTGGCAGTTATAATAACAAGAAAACGACCGCTTGCTTTAGAGTCTAAATTTGGCTATGTTTACCAAACTTGAAGTCTATCCATACAGAGAATATAAAGTAGTATTAGTATTTGAACTTGTTCAACCCCTTCCCTCTCCCCCCCCCACCACACTTCAGGTTAGAATTACCCAAAAATTCATTTCTACCATACAACACATCCTTCAAAAATTATGCCTATAAGAACAGCGGTTTAGGCTTTGCATTAATATATAGGTCAGTCAGACAGTCGGAACTTTTATTTTATATGTGTAGATAAGTCGAATGGACTATTTTTTTTTGTATGTGCCTTCAATGTGACGTACTCAGTATTACCAAATAATATTACACAGTTAAATCCACCCACAGCACACCTTAATTACTATAAAGGTAAGATTGTTTTGATGAAAACTGATTTGCGTTAATAGTTGCGCTGAAGTCTTTAAGCATCGCAACCCAGAAGGAGAAATGTCATAATAAGAGGTGCGCTCGTACAGCAAGCGTTAACACTTTAACACATTAAAATGACAGAACGTCATTACGTGGCCATAATTTTCACGTTTCTTTTTTTTGTCGTGTCAAGACTATGAATCAGTTATAATTTATTAATAAAATTGAATGTTACATTAATGGGATAAAGTACGCTGTCCCTTTCTAGTCGTATGGTACCGCCACTAATTGTAATTTGTCTGTTTCCGATTATTTTTTAATAATTGAACTGTCACTTAATTGAAAGCGTTGTTAGCTATCATTCTAAAATAAATTTATCCCTATGAAGCCTATCAGCCTTTACCTTTTTGTGGTTTTTTAAATTATTAATTTAATATTTTTTAAATATTTTACATATTTCTCGAAGCATATCAGTTTTTACGTGATCGTCTGAAAGAGCGACTTTAAATAGCCTGCAGTGAACTATCTGCCAATTTTTTTTTATTTAATAAAAGTAATAAAGTACAGTAGAGATGAAGAATTTTTCATGTGAAGCTTCATGGTTCAAATAGGTATACTGTTATAAAGGGCTATCTACCCGGGGCTCTTTATTGCTTACTCTATATTATTATTATTAAACCTACACTGCGATGACAGCACCTGCTCTGGAAAATCCATTTCAGTTTCTCAGAGCGGTTTATGTCCTCGCCACAGCCTTGTTAACGTTTAATAGAAAGAAACGGCTAATGTTTCATTTGTTTTTTCGTGTTTATTATATATACAAAAAATAAAAGATTATTTTGAATCTTTCATGACTAGAATATATTTTTGTTCAACTAATAAAAATAAATATGACAACAAAAACGTAAATGTAAAATTAAATAATTACCTAGAGTAAATTTAACGTTTTGTATTATTATATTAAAATATAAATTTGTTCTATAAAATGGACAATCAACTAATAATAATAATGGCCCATCGTTATAATTACTTTCAATTTGAATTCTCCTTTGTTTAGACCTGACAAGAAACAAAGGAAAACTTGTGAGTTTGTAGCTTTTATGTGGTAGTTATCATATGATTAAAAATACCGCATGATTAGCATCTTTTAGTCGATTTTCCAATATATATTTTTTTAAATATATATATTATCCTTTCACAACATGCTTAAATTAATTTAATGGATAAACTTAAAACACAATCAAAACGTTTTAATGAATCGCGTACACAAGTGTAGGTAGTGTTAACTTGATTTTATTAGCTTTATTGGTTAAAGTTCCCGTGAAGCTTTTAAGGTAAACAAGTACCCGCCGGATTTGTTTGAACAACCGTATCTACTTGTTACCTGACGGAATAGACGGGACGGCTTCGCAAACAATCGCATTTCGTAGTCCGGTACCTTAACTTTGGCTTCGGTTACAACGCTCCAGATCAGCGGTCGGCAGCCTACGTCTCGCGAGCCACATGCCGCTCTTTGGATGTAAAGCTGCGCCACTTTAGTACCATACGCAAATATTATTTATTTTATGCAAAAAAAACTTAAAAAATACAACTTATATCTAAATAAATGGATATTTTTCTTATTAATAGATAGTTTTTCTTTTTAATTAAATTTATTTTATTTATGCTAGTACTATTTACTGTTGGTAATAATAATTTCTGTGGCTATTTAAAAAAATAAGAAATTTTGTAATTATAATTTTTGGCCATTCCGACTGAAGTTTACCGACCCCTGCCGACTTATTATTATCGAAATTTTATATCGTATTATTTTAAATACTTAGTTATACCTTTTTTTAATTATTTAAGAACTTGCATGCATTCGACGAAAAGTTATTTAGCGCAGATTCAAAGACAAAAGCATTTAAAAGTTGTAATCGACAAAAGGACACGAAAAATTTGTAGGCAGTTACAAAATAAAGAAATATTAAATCCTGATAAATAATTGCCGTATAAAAAGTAAATACATATGAAATGAAATGAGATTTTATTAATGTACAAAGTTAAAGAGATTCATTAACGCATCAAATTACCACGGAAACAATAAAAAAAATTCCGTAAAATCTAGTGTTAATAATTAACTGTAATTTAATGCGATAATGAAGGTAATCATTGAAGATAAAGTGTAAGTTTTATTATTTATTTTCTGTTAAATAATTTTCACGAACAAGGTAACGACATCTCTAATTTAGTCAGTTTATAACGCGCCTTTAAATACGGCGGTACTTGAAGTGGAAGTTATTTATAGAATGCTTCATTATTTCGAACGATCGATTTTAAGTAATATTTCACAGACATTTTTAAAATGTATTCACGGCGTAGCAGTTTATAATGTTTGCGTTTTTTTAACACTTTCTTGCTGGCGTGGCAGGCAGCAAGTACACCGACGATCCACTCACTATTTTAAACGGTACATATTTTATAATAGTAGTCAAAAGTAATTACACTATTCAAGTATGAATCATATTGTTAACACGTAAAATAAACGTGTAACGTTTTTGTCGATACAAAAACATTTGTAAACCTTTCGCTGAATACGCTTGCAGCCCCATGGAGCAAAAATAAAAATCGGCGTCATCGTGTACGTTTTACTCGGCAAAGATTCAACACTTAACGTCAATTGACTCATGATGTGTAATAATAATAGCGTAGTATATATGATGAATAATGATAGCGTAGAAAGTGAGGCGTGCTCGCCCAGAATACTCTAGTTTTCATATGTTTGACTGCCGGAACACAGTAAAGCTGGATATCAAGAATGGTAGTTAGTTTGGCGGGTTTCATAAAAAAATTACCACCAACCGCAGTCCACTACTCATGTAGAGTACGAATTCAGAAGATCGGGAGCATACAATCTCTGCGTTTTAAAACAAGGGCTAAATCACTGCGCCACGGAAGCTGTCATAACGGTCGAAGAGGTTACAGAATGCTTAATAATGTTTAGCAAGTAAAGTTCAGTTAAATAAGAAATAAGTTTCGGAACGTACCGCCGGAACAAAGCAATAGTTCCGCGAGCTTCGGTCTAGAGAGTTCAACTTTACGTTCATTTACAATGATTGTTTTCATTAATTAATGCTGTGAGAATAATGCCATACGTAGACCCTATTATTACAATGTCCGTCTTTCATTATAAATAGGTTACCAGATGTTCTTTAACGGTTTTCTTTTCGAAGTCATAATAATTTGATACATTAATTAATACTTATATTTGTTTACTTTTAGAAGAAGAATAAACTTGTTATAAACGTTAAATAAAGAACCTGAAAATTCGGACACATGTAAGCATAGGAAATTTTAAACTAGCGCGGTTGCGTCAAAATGACACATCCCTTAACCTGGTGTTAAATGTGTATATATATTACTATTATTTATAATAAGAGCATATAAGAATCATCTCATCTGAAATGATAGGCTTATGTAATCTACTGTCGTATATAATAATAAACAATAATACAATTTCTGGCACTTCCTAGTGGCCGTAATAGTTTCCAATTTTTAAGATATCTTTCCGCAATTAAGTAACAATTTTCTTTCTATATTTCTCTATATATAAATGAAAATAATTTTTATTATTAATCATTTACTTAGTTTCGTGTACCGCCAGCAGTAGCAGAAAAATCAGTGCTTCTTACCTGCAGCAGGTGGTAAGTGTACTGAGCTACGGCCTTTTGTACCTTTGCAGCACACACACACACCGGTGCACTATCTCTGCACCCATTTTTTTATACAGCTAAAAACTATTTGCATGAAATTTTTTTTACTATTTGTGTGTGTTCTGTTTATTATAAACGTTTTATGTATCTATATATCTATCTATCTACTGTTTAATTCTTTAATACAAAGCCGAAGAGACAATATAGATAGTATGAACGATATACATATAAATTCATTAATATACAAACCAAAATGATATGATTGAAGACATTTCATTAAGTCTGAGTGTAATATCCTTTAATCACATTTGACACCACAGGGCTCGCGTTTAATTGCCGAAGCTGTGTATCCAGACTACAAGACAATAAAAATATACTTCGGGCAGACGCTCATTTCGGCTCGAATGTGCCCCACGTAAACATTTTACGATTGCCTTGCAGTCTTGGAGATTTTTTTAACATAATGAAGAGATACGTGCCGTATATATACTTTTTAAATTAAGAATAACATTGTCTTCGCGCACATACTCGTACGTGGAAATGCAGTATTTAAATTAAAACTTTATAATTATATTTGACAACGTTAGTGCAGTTCAGATATTTCAAGAGTAATGTAATTATAACCGATTGCAAGTAGGATACACTATTGCATAAAACAACAAAAGTTACGTCTACACATAACCGTCAATGAATTTAAATGGGTGCGTAAACATAATTTTTTTTTATCTCCGGACGAAGCTTCTGAATTGGAATCATACCGATTTTATTTTGCTTTCTTTCGGCACTTTTATATTAGCCCAAGTATACCATAAAGTCCCCATAAAAGAATTTATAAAATAAATTCAACTCTTAATGATTCGAGAATAGAAAAGATAAACTTTGAAGCTGTTAATTTATGATGCAACATTTGCGAGGCTGCGTACAATTTTCTTAAAATTTAAACTGGTTATATATTATTTGCGACTCCGGTGGTAAGAATATAAATCAAGTTAATAACCCTCCACACGCATCTGCAAAGGCAATGACGAGCATTAAACCGTGCGCCTTACGAGCATTCAATCTAATTAGAGCAGTTTGTTGTAAGCTTTCAGGCAGTAACATAGTTATTATACGTACGCAGTTAACCTTTACGACGGTAATAGTTTCAAACTATGCCTTACCTTTCAAGCCTAGTTTAGAATCAATTAAAGGTTAATGGAATTTGTATTCCATTTTTAAAACGCGTTCCGTGTTCAAAACTTGTTCGATAACGTAACAGTACATAGATGCATTTTATATGATTAAGTTTTTACATTTATATAACTTAACCTTTGTTAGGTACTGTAGTTTATTTTTAATGAATTTGATGAAATTATTGAATAAAAAATACTATTCGATTTTATTAGGAACTGGGTTGAAATCTGGTGATGTAATGAAGAAAAGATTTTTATCACTTCTATTTTATTACCTGATTGACCCTTTTAGCGATAGGTAATATTATGTGTTAAAGGGATCAAGGGTCCGTAATGGGTACCTTTTTTTTATGATCCATTTATCTTCGTAGACATGAAATGGCTTATTTTTTAATGCGTTATGTATACGCGAAATGAGTATTAAAAGAATTCGAAGTGGTTCTAAGTTTATGTACTTACTGTTGATCGAAAACTACAGAGAAAATGTACTGCATTATATATTTTTATCTCCCTTCATATTTTGAAAAAGGAAAATCTCTTTTAACCATGACTTTTTACCTTCTGGGAGAGAACTTATTGTTATGTGGAATTTCTACCTACAAAAACGCCCTCATAACAAGTCCCAGAGAACATCGTAGCCACTCTGACACCCTCCTTGTGCTACGCCAAGCATTGGACCAAATTGTCTTTCATAACTTCACTAAATGAATTAAGAAGGCAATCACTGTCAAAATACCCATAGTTATTATAAGATAACAAACGACGGGCAAGAGTTACCATAGCGCTTATCTTACTAGCCTGAAACTACACAAGAGTTTGGCTAGTACATCCGTTACCATCGTTCCGACGACATGGTCTTCAAGTTGGATCCACTCTCTTCTGCTTCGGCTAAGCAATCACCTTCTGGGCCACGTCGGTTTCTCAGAATGATTAGCGCTGTGAAGCGTTTTCTCCCGCCAGCACAGCCGCTATTGCTACCAAAGCAACAGGTATTGTCAAATCCTGTGGAACAATATTCGTTGCTACAACTTTCACTCAACGACCCGCGTCCCCCTGCAGAACGCATAAATATATCCCAGGAAGCACAGCAAAGAATAGATCACGCCTTGTATCTGAGGGAAGTTTTAAGGTCTTGGACTCACTTAGCGGTAGATGAAGACCTTTCAAATCCTGCAAACCAGAAAACCCTATTATTCAATTTTTACGTCAAGCTGCAATGAACTTTTTCAATTTCTATTTTTAGACCTTAACCAAATAACGCCGCCGTATTAGCGACATTATACAAATTTTATAAAGTCGTATGTTTCCAACAGGCAATATTGTTTACTAGTATTTGCCGGCATCATTTGTGCCCACAAACATTAGAGACAGGCGGCAATTACTTTTCCGACACACTTTAAATAGAAGCATTTAATTTCTTGGAGATTTATCGACTCATTGGTCATTGTACCAATAAATACGCTCCTTCATTAAGGGTTAAAGCTTATCATTTATATGTTAAAATTCAGATTACATTCGGATCTAATTAAAAGATTGTAACGTTTCGAAAACTATTGTGTTAATTAGTAATAGGCAATAATTACGTTAAATTAATTATTGCTATAAAAAGCGATAATCAAATGATATTAACATGTAATGTCTATTAATTATTCAATAGGTCCGATAATCGATCAAGCTTCGGTGCCGCCATTGTAATTACTATGCTAAAGTAAATAGAGTTCGATATAAATACACATACATATACCTATACACACATATATTAAATGAAAATATATCGCCATGATCTGGAACAATATTGTTGGTGTCTCTTGAATTTTTTTTACATTTTTATTATTATTAATATTTGTAATCGTATATTTTGGAGTAAGAGTTATTCGATAATTAAATAATATTAAGTCAATATCTTAACACATATTGAGTACTACACGTAAATGAGATAGGCCTAGAGAAAATCGCAAGAATAATCTTGCATTTGGTTTTATTTTATATTTTATCCAAGTTTAATTTATTTACAACGAACACGTTTTCCAGCTAAGTTTGATTCTTGTTGGACGAATGAACAATTAATGTAATGACTGCTTCAAATGCTATATGGCTTCGTGACGCATTGGTTTACCTCTCGCCTGTTAACACGAAAATCCCGGGTTCGTTAATAGGGCCATTTGAGGAGAGTCCGCATGGTTGTAGCGTTTTTTGAACCCGCCTGGCTAACTTTACTGTATTTCAGTAGCCGTACATGTGAGCGTACTTTGAGCGAGCATAATTAACCATGTACGCCCTCAGCGTCATTTGTCATAATTTGAAATTGAGGTGAAGTGTTAAACCATTGTTTAAAAATGATCGGTATATCTATAAACTATTCTTACACTCAATGTAACATACAAATAAATGTATTGATTTTGGAAGCTTTCAAACATTTTGGATAGTAATTACATTAAAGTTACCATGTAGCACTTTTGGATTTCATATGCGTCCAAAGGGCTACATGGTAGCCTATTTTAAGTAAATAAGTTGAGTTTGACTTTCTTTGACGTTTTCTTTGACGTTGCGTGAACTCTGTAATCTTGTGGTCAATCAAAGAGTTAGTTAAATCTGCTTTTAAATTTTATTATTACTTACAAAACCATATAGTAAACCTAGGTATTCCATTCTCATTTATGATATCGTTTTAAAATTATACAGGTATAATTTTAATTTACCTAAATGTTTTTATCAATCAAACGAAAATGAACATTTAGTTGGATCAAAATTTAATAATAATACGTCATTATATGACAGCACAGTCCGATTATCAGACCGTTAATCAATCAACTTGTAATCATTCGTAAGATAATCCAAAAATTGATAAAAAATTTACAGTTAATCGTAAATTGTCATTGTTATACAAGTACATACCTAAACTTTGTCACAAAAACATGATAACCACGTTTTATATTAGCTCCTTTCTTATTTTTGTAACTCATGTCACCAACAACAGATGTTACCGGGATCGATGAATTTTGTTCACTTTATAATTTTAATTATACTTTTAGACCTATTTTTAAGCATCTAAATATGACGAAGTTAATTTTTAACAAATTAAAGTAATATATAATATTATTTGCAATATTTAAACATAATAATACAAAAGTTAAATAAATAATCAGAATAAGAAATCAAATTTGAAGAGACGTTTATTTAAATGAATGATAATGGCGGCAGTGGGATAATTCATTTAGCAGCGTATAATAGCTATGGTGGCTATAAACAAGGCAGCTGTTGTTCAAGTTATTATAAAATTTCATTTCAAACTTCAATTCCTGGGTCGCTTGAGCTGTGAAAGTAATATTTTTAACTGTAATGACATTCTATTACAAAGGTAAATAGATAGTGTGGAGGAATAGCGAAATAAATCATTGGCTAGATTACGAATAGAAGCAATATATCTTCAATCCCTCGAGGTATCGACGTCTTGGTATCTACAAAATTTAAGTGCACTCATATTATACAGTTATAAGGATAGACTGAAATGAGATAACATTACTGTTTGACATTAGAAATGTTTATTACATACAAAAGCATTGTACTTATTATGAACGATTGATTGCTTTGAGTGGAGAAAAATCGTATATATTAATGATAATATAAGTCGACATCTACTAAAAAAAAAAGGGAAAACCGTTTTCACTGCGATTCTTGTTGTATCATCACTGTTACATACAATGCAAATTTGTAAAAATATAATAGCGTCATTTTCACTACGCTGGTCGATTGCTGATTTGCTTTGTCGGCAACGGACCGACGCCCCAACTGACTGATGTTAAGTGACAATGAGGGCGTAGATGATGAAACGTACTATCCAGTAATAATCTAACTCATATATGTATAAATGCCAGAATACAGCTATGGTGTTATAGCAGCAGATGATATTGGGAGTGGTAGCTGGTTCCTACCACTCACGAATCCAGACTGCACTACTAATGTAGTTCTAAACGAAATTTTTATATCGGCTATTGGTTAAGACTAGGCCTCGATTTCTCCTGATGTTAAGTGACAATGAGGCCTTTAGATGATGAAGCGTGTTCGACCATAATACATCTGGCTCTCACATGTATGACTGTCAGAACACAGCAATACTGTTATATGGCGGCAGATTGTTATTGAGGGTGATAGCTAGCCAGGCGGGTTTGAAAAACTCTACCACCATCCAGACTCCACTATTCATGTGGCCCGGTAATCGAGCCAGAGACCTCCGTGCCAAGTCGAACGGTAAACCACTGCGTCGTGAAGCCAGTTAGAATGCGTAATAACTCCATGCGTTAAAATGATTGCATGGCCGTGTAATGAAAATAATTTTATATCCAACTGAAAACTACGGTTCAACTGTAAACAACGGTAATAACGGAACGAAGTTACAATTGTTTCAGACCTAGTCGGACGCTTTGTGACGTTTTTCCAGTTGGAAAACCGTTCGGCTCGCTTCAATATTGTTTCAGAGGCGAAGTTTCTATCAAAATGGGACTCTATTAAATTATCCGTGTCCGACAATACAATGGTACCTAAGATTTTTCCGAAAGAAACCTGAACGAAACTGTAATTTTCCTTTTGAGCGCAATACAATTTTACCTTCGTTACAGTGATTTATTAAATCTTGTTTTTGTTTATAAACTAACTCGTTGCAGTCAGTGAAGTGTAATGTAGTGAATTATACATAAAGATTATTATTTTTTTTATTTATGTATATATGTGAATAACATGATCGTCTTCCTTTAACAAAGTAGTAAATAAAAACATTGTCAGCGTACTACAATCTGACAAAAAGTAATTTGTATAAAAATATGATGTAACAAGTATATTATATAATGGTTTCTTAATAAATAAGTAATGAACACTACGGTATATAAACACTTTAGTGAACATTACAATATTGCGGCATCTATATAAAATTATTGTTTACTCATAAACGGTTCTCTTTAACCCTTGCAACTGTCCAAAGATATTGGTATCCTAAATGCATTGAAAAACAACTTGCAAATGCTTAATTGTCGAATTATTTTTTTTTCAAGAATTTCTTTTCTTGTTTATGGGCGGATACTTGACTTTCAATTCACTCAATGTTAAGTGACAACGAAGACGTAGATGGTGAAGCGTTTTCACCTAGAACTCTTCTGGCGCTCAGATGTACGACTGCCGAAACACAGCGATGCAGTTATAATAGTAGATTGACACTAAGGGTGATTTGGAACGAGGCGGGTTGTAGCTTCAAAAAAACTACCACCACCTAGGCTCTCCACTACGTCCGTTGCCCGGAAATCGAACTCGTGATCTCCGCTTTACACGGCACCTAAAAATTATTCCAAATTTTCTAGTTCAAACTAAATATAACTAGAAAAAATATGATCATACATTTGTTTAAATTTTCACATATTTTAGGTTTCTGATGTAATGCTTATTTTATTAAAAACACTGTAATCATGACATACTAAAATGCAACTCAATTACTATCGAAAAAATTTCACATGTAAGCATAATTACATCAATTTTGCTGAAGTTATCATGGTTTAAATAGATCATAGCTGAATATTTAATCTCTCGTATATTAGCGGCTATCACTATAACATTCGACGCCAGCGACGGTTAACCACGGCGGTAAGCTAATCCCAAATTGCTTGTTACGTCACTAATTAACTATGTGTCCGGCGACAGTCTAGGGCATTAGGTATGAACTTTTAATTAACTACGGATTTTAAGTTAATACCTTTTGAACTTTAGGTTACGCGAGGAGTAATCTCTACCTACAATCATTGACGATCAAGAAATGACTCTCGGTTTGTGGTCCCGAGGCGGAAATAAACGTCTTACGTTACCAAAGATGAGTTGGCACTAAAGCTCTCTGCAAGCTTTTTCCATTGTGTTTTTAAGCTGTAACGTATATTTTAGAACTAGCAAAGTTGTAATAACATTCTTTTTCACCGGTTATTTTCGCTGAACGCTTATGAAAAATAATTATTGTAATATTTGAGTAATTTATTTAATTTAATTAAATAAATAACATTTTTTATAACATCATGGCGTTTGTGTCCGAAAAAGATATCTTAATATTGCTATTATATGTATATTATAATTTATACATTTGGGTTTACATTTAGGTTGTGAAATAAATAATGAAACCGAAAAATGAAACGTAAATATAAAAATTACAATGTCGCTCCTAGGTGTGTATGAAGGCAACAAAGAAAAATACCAAACCGGGTACAAGAAATATCTTTACTACAATTCGTCCAGTCATGGCGGCGAATTTATTTATTACATAACTCAGTTCCGACGTGTTGAGATGGCGAGTGAGGATATTTCAAAGCGAAATTTTGTATTTCTCTTCAAATATATCTCATTTTGTAGATTTTACATTTATTACATGGACAGTTATCGATTCCTCTAGTAATAAATAACGTTTTGCTTTACAACTTTTTGTTATGGTGTAATCAATGAGAATATTAATAGTTATTATTCTATACACAATAACGCATGGCCGCAGTGTACCCACTTCTTCAATAAATTTGACATGGCATTCATTATATCCATCCAGTCTAAATTGTCAAAAACTTTGGTCATAATTTTTCCTTTCAATGAAATAATGACTTTAATATTTTTTTTATAGTTACTACATTATTAGAACTTAACAACGATTCCACTAAAAGTAACGCATAAGCATGTAGTTATGTTTTACGTAGTGTGCAACGGATGGACATTGTATTTACAATGTTTTGGAATGCTCAAGTTTCCGGTTGAATAATCAAAAGATACACTTTAACACCAACGATTATATTTCACATAGCTTACAAGCAGAAGTTCACCTAAAGGTAGTCGATACGCATTTTCGCTTTACAAAGTTTTACTAAGAAGATTTTATACAGAACTTCAACCTACAATTTCGAACAGGATCAGACATCGCCAATATGAAAAGATGCAAATTTGTCTAACCTATTTATTTTATTACTAACGCCACACAACAGTGCAAAACTTATTTTAAAAAGAAAAATACAGCAATAAACAAGCATAGTAAAGAAAAGGCAAAATTACTCACAATTATTATTTAGCTCTCTTCCCTGTCGTAGTCCATCGAAATGTGTACCCTCGTCTATCGTCCCTAGCACCTCGAACATGGAGGATACGCTCACGCCCCTCTCGAAGTACTCGTGACAATTGACTATTACAATAATTATTACAAAGATTCTTCTGAATGTTTTATGATCGATAATTCTTATTTAATTTATAAACTCTTACGAAGATAGTCAAACTTTCAAAACAAAACCTAAAACTAAGGAAAACTTAAATGAACCTATAGGCAATCCGAATATTTTACGAAAAAGTAATCCATATAGTGACTTATTACCCTCAAGTACTGAAATGTACTCTGAAAGTACATTGCTTGCTTAATAATGGACATGTATTATTGATGATTTAGTTAGGCCAGCGGGAAGCGGCTGGATAAGGTGAGCAGAGGACCGCATTTGGAGGAAGACATTGGAGAAGACCTATGTCCAGCAGTGTACTGACACAGGCAGATAACGAATGGACATGTCCATTCAAAGGTTGCCAAGAAGAGAGCGTTTTTAGTAATAGCCGTAATCCACCCCTTTTAAATCTAGTTTCAACATCTGTTATATTTAAGTTACATAAAAATTGTATTAGAGAAAATGTACTTATTTTGAATACTTTTGAGTGTTTTCGAGGAGAATGCTTTAAATGAGATTGCGAAAAAGTATTCCAGAGGAAGGATTTTAAAGGCGTATAATCTTGCTCCGATTTTATATTTCACTTCGGTTGGATATTATTCGCTATGATATAAAAGCAGTTTAGTACCTCTTTTGCTCTCCGGCCTTTCCAGCTCTGGCTATGTTCGTAATCTTAGTCGTAGTGTACTTCACTCTTCAAATTGCTTGCGGTATTTTCGTTGATAGCATTAACAATCAGCTTTAAACTACTGACTTCATTTTAAGATCCCTCAGTACACAAGGAGTCATGTATTGTAAATAATAAAGAATAAATTAAAATTAAGAAACAAAATAGAATTAAAAATAAAATGTGGTCAATGTTTATATGCTTTTCGCTTTTAACATATTTACGTCTGAATGGTATTATAATATCGCAACAACATAGTCATCATCGTTTTAAACACTCAAACAAAGTGATCTCGACCTCAATGTTAACCTGAGAGAGCTTCAATTTCTCTCGACGACCCTCGAGCCCGCGGTGAAAGTAGCTAGTTTAATATTTTTTTAACGTTGAAAATGATGTTTATTTTACACGTTTAATTCACTGTAAACTTAATAGGTGTATTTTTATTTTAAAAGCAATTGCCGCGAACCTAGTGGCGGATACAAAAATCACGGCATATGTCCGATTCGACCAATAGGTTAAAACTTAATTATAAACCTAAAAAAAATATGAAGAAAATATAATAAAAACAACCTACCAAATACTATAAAATTCCTTTTGAATAATTGTTATTCATTACTAGCATATCATAGATCAAAATAGCTAAATGAAAATTAACGTATTTCATGTAAGTTTTGATTGGATGATATCTGTTGAAAATTTGATAAAGTGCATGACATACGGATAATGTTATATTAGGTGCTCTCGGTAAGAGATTCACTGCATCATTTTTCTGCACAAAAATATGTAGTCTATTTCGAGAGAAATACGTTGCTCGGTACAATACAAACACTGTATAACGTCCGGTAGCAGAGAGCTGTGTTGAGAACTTTGTTATAAATGCAAAACAACATTTGCAATCGTATATCCGGGGAAACTACTTTAAAAACTAGGTTCAGTGTAAAGGAAATTGTAAGTGTATAGTACGATAAAGAAATATAATTATGGTGAGAACATTACAAGCCATATTAAAATCTTAAACCAAACTCGGCATACCCAAAAGTCAAAACATTTTTGACCACAAACCAGAATTATGAACGGACACAAAGTCAACATTTCTCATTTTTAAAATCGAAATTTTATTTTGAAAGAGTAATCTATGAGATATACTTTTCTAAAAAACTAACGAAATGACTGTTAACAGAAATTACCTAGTTCAAAATCTACTTTTTGAGTTTTCCCAAATTTTTTTTATGGAATCAAGTTCAACAATCCACTAAGATTAAAAAAAAACGTCAAAACTTTGTTTTCCAGTAAAAAAAAGTTATGCCGGGTAGATAAAGAAAGTAACACAAATATATTCTTATTGTCACCTTTGAATGAAAAACGCAAAAATAATAATCTTCAAATCTTAGGTATGTTGAACATTATATATATAACATATAAGAACATTGTCGGTTGAGTAATTTTCTAAAGAAAAAGATAGATGCAATTTGATAACGCGCACAAAACAAATAGACGTTTACTGTTAAAATTTAACTGATGTGCTGTTTGTATCCGTTTAATTGAAACCGAACTTTCTTAATTAAAGGTAAAACGAGGTGTCTATTAGTGGTTAGGGCATGCCACCCGCTTTTGAATGGCTCATGTGCGTCGCTCACTATTCACATTATATACATAATGAGGTTTTAACATAAATAATTAATTACTCTGCGGCGTAGGCAGCTTCGGATCAACTAGATTTATGTAGAGTGCATCGGTTTCCGCTTTTCTGAACAAATACCCGACAGTTTTTTATATCAAAGTACGCAAGGACCTATCTATCTCAATCTAGATACTTTAAAGTATAATGCTTAATGTGAAGATTATATGTATTGGTCATTTTTTTAAGAAGTTAGATTGTAAGAAGTGAAAGAAGTCTATGATGCATCGAGTTCTTATAATTACCAGTCGTCCGTAAAATGTTACTGTAAAAAAAGGCCATCGGAAACCGTTGGAACTTACCAAAATGGCACTGGAAATTGAAAATATTATTTATTTAATCGAAACAAAATATATTGACAATTTTATCTGAAGTTAAGTATAGAAGTGATTAGTTTGCGATCATAACAACCGTTCATATATATTTATTGAATAGGTGGTGCTTTAGACGATAGCAGAGATCTTCAGACCCGCCTACCTAGCTACCGACATCAATGTCAATCTGCCGCTATAACAGCAATGCCGTGTTCTGGCAATCAAACATAGAGCCAGAGAACTCTGGGTAATCAGGTTTCACCATCTGCAGTCCCATTGTAAATTAACAGTATATAAAATTAAGGTCTAACTTAGCATATAAGCGATAAAAATTGTAAAATACGCATTAATGTTAGATAATATGCGGCTAATATACGTGGCCATTTTTCACACAAAAAAGTCGTTAATATTGTGGGTTACTATACATAATATCGGTATATAAGTCGTCTGTTTTTATCATCTGTATATTCAACAAACAACTAACAAAACAAAAGCGTCTCTCTGAGGAAGGTACAAAAGCC
Source organism: Pharmacophagus antenor (assembly GCA_018245475.1). Lineage (NCBI taxonomy): Eukaryota > Metazoa > Arthropoda > Insecta > Lepidoptera > Papilionidae > Pharmacophagus > Pharmacophagus antenor. Next base: position 25,655 of record DWQX01000434.1, on the reverse strand, counting down.
TACGGCGGCTGAATACCGTATCTGAAACGAACTGAGAGCCTCAGATCGCGTCCTCTGATAGGAGACAGATGCCACTGAAATGCGCGGTCTTGAAAAGTTAACATTTAATAAGTATGTTTAAATTAAATTTCACAACTTTACCGGTAGGTCCCTCTTGATGTACAACACTTAAATTAAGGGGTAATCCAATTTCTATCGTCAAAGTGTAGCTTAAAAATATTATTATTCAAGTTTGAAACAATTTCCGACTAGTGAAATTATTTCGTAAACTAATTATTTTACATACTCAAATTCTTCTTAAAGTACTTTGTTGTATCTTTACATTCATAGATAGCGTTACTCTCTTTATACCCCTAAGTGTTATTAAACCAACTAAGCGGATATATGATGATCTCTCGCAATTTACGCACTACCGAACAAAGTAAGGAACCCGATAGCGTACGTGTGACAAAACCACACGGCTGTTGTAGCATTGTCAATATTACCCGGCTTAATTAAAGCGTACATCGAAATTATTAATTTTCGATAATATGCTTACGGTGTTCTTGGCTAAAACTCTTTTATTAACCTATAACATACCACCGAAAATTAGTAGGCATAAGTTTTAACAAAGTAATCAGATTTTAGAAGTTTTTCATAAATATTGAAACCCGACTGTCTGAATACGGATATATGGATTGAAAAATAGAAAAAAGTTATTTTGTGCCAGTTAACTTTCATTTAAAAAATTATTGAGTTTTTTTATTATTCAGTTGTTTCATCGCTGGTTATTATTAAAAAAAAAGTAGTTTAATATTGTCATAATGAACAGTATAATTTATCAGTATTGATAAGATATTTTACAACATTTTTATCAACACTAAAGTCGTTTATAGCTGAAAAGAGATGAAAATATGAATAATATTTATTGTTAATCCATTTATAAAAATATATCAATTCATATCGCAAAATACTATATGTTTTTTCCTTTTATTGTACAAATTAGAAAAGACATAAATTCATAATATCACATTGTCTTAAGTAAGTCGGATAACTTATCTCCAAGTGATCATCCTGCTGTTACAAACAATGAAATGGAGCCGATGTTGAATGAGGGAAAATAGAAATATTTCATCTGTTTGATCACAAATCATGTGGAAGTAACGAAGCCACTTCTGGTAATTTCAAAGTAAATTTCAAGGAGAACTTGTGTAAACGAGTTTGTGAGAAAAATATATGTCAGCTTCCAGCTGTTATTCCCTGCACGCGTGCTTGAGAATCTCACAAGAACAAACGAAGCTATTGTCGAAGCGTATGCTGCAGACACAACATATGTCGGAAGTGTCATGACTTGTAACCAAGTGGTTTATTGTCTTAAGAATGTAGGCAGTAGTACAGATCTCGTATTTTTGTTATATTCAGAACTATCGCGGAGAAAAATCAATTTGTTTTGTAAAAAAATATTTAACTTACAATAGTTTGTCAGTGAAAGATATTAATGCTCAAAATATACAATACACATTTGAATCGATGTCAAATTGTTACTGCAAATCAAAGTCATTTCTTATTTTTATTGGCAGATTAGATAATAAACAATCTATTTAGTAAGATTACTAGGTTTTGTTTATCTTTATATATTACTATGTAAATACGTAGTATAATTTGCTTCTATATATATTATGTTTTTAGATTTTGTTGGTTAATATAGGTAAGTACGTAGCACATTTTTTATATAAAACGTACTTAATGAAACTAAATTTTATTTTCAATCATTTATGGCGTCATATTCCATGAAAATATATATGCGGCCTATAGATAACCTCCTTAGTAAAAAAAAGCCTTAGTTTCATTTGTCTTATGCAGAAAATGAAAACTTTTAAACAAAAATTACATTTATTTTATCAGCTATAAATCTCAAATCTATTCGGACCCATGTGTTCTGGGGTAAAGACACGTCAGCAGCCACGCGATCAATTACGCGAACGTTCCAAGAACATTACACAAATTCCATTAGCCCGTAATAGCTTTCCAACTCGGTTTGAAAAGTAAGACATAGTTTGTAACGAGTCTTCGTTAACAGAAATTAGTAAAGGTCGTGCACACAAATACAATGTATGACAATTTTATTGTTATTTATTCAAATATATTTTTTATCGACAATAGGCTAACATGACCATGTTGGTAACATCACACGATCTTAAATGACAATGAGGCCATAAGTGATAAAGCTTGCTCACCAAAAAAAATGGAAATAATCTCCCAAGTTTGTGAAGGCGTAATTTTTTTGAAACAAGCCAAAATTTTTACTGTAGTTATACATTTCAGTTTAAAGTCCTATTAGCTGCGATATTTTTAAGGACAGTTTTTGGTAGTTATTAATTAAAAAAAACTCATTCTTAAGAATAGACGAACGGACAATATAAATCTTGCATTTCACACTATTTTATGATTGATCTTTCTTTGTTTCTATTTATGATTCATTCTATTTTTCAGGAAAATTAGTGTATAGATTTACTAACTCGAAGCAAAATATTGGTCGACATTTATGAAATGTAACTACTAACAAACATCGTTCCTTTTATCGTTGACGTAGATAACTTATTGTGCTTGAAAATAGACTAATATGTAAATTTATCGAAAGTACTAAAATTTTATAATGAAGTGCTTTTGACCTTTCAGTTGAGAACTCGGTGCCGCGGACAGACACTATGAGAGTTAAAATTTTTACAACCACTTGACATTTTTTATTGACTTAGAGACAGTTTCGAAATATGAAATAAATTTTGGGAAATATTAACACAAGTTTTTTTTTTCAGAATAAGAATCAGAATCATAATTTACTATTCTTTTCTTCTTCGCTCTTTAAGTTAACCTTTCACAGAGATTTGTGATAATGAAAGAAATGTTTTAAATTATATTTGGAATAAATCAGTCTCCTAATTTAATCAGAATTATACAATAAAAATGAAAGTTAAACTGTATACTGCACTATATTCAGTATTTGAGAGAAGTTCTAAGAATACTTTTCATCCTATCAGGGAGTACTTTTGTTTGCCACCGAAAGGAGAGGATCACCTTTTTATCGTTGATGACGTCATTACTTACAGCTGCAGCCATTGCTTTTAATGCACGGAAATCGTATTAACACTCGTTACTTTGAAATCGTAAGAAAGGAAAATAACAAATTTTTTAACAAATTTCTCTTTTGGCGGATATCTTCTGAGTGGATAAAATAACATTGCCTTTTGTTCGGTTACTAAATATGTTGTAAACTGTTTTAATGTTATGACGACAGATCTTTATTATCGAAGATAGTGTATGAAGGTGTTCCCGGAGCGCCATTTTCTTTCCAAACAATAACGCGCTTTCGTTGCTATGTTATAGTGAAATTACTGGTTATTAACGTGTCTCGAGTGTATATATCTCAAGGAGATAAGCATAACATGATGCCGTATATATAAGTATGGAGATCTTTGAAGGCTACCTATTATCCAGCTGTGGACGGGCGTTTTAATAAGTACTCAAAATCTAATTTTGTTTAAACACTTAATCGATATAAATATCTACCTATCTACTTCAAAATGCGCCATATACCATTACCATCATATGGTAATCGTCTACCTCTGTTAATCAAAGTAAGTGTAAGTCTGCATACTTGCTAGGCCTGGCTAGTCAACGCATGATAGCTAAAGTATACGGAATGAGTACGCCTCACCATCTACCATCACTTAACATTAAGTGTCAATTGAGATTAATTATTTGTTCATAGCTGTTAAGAACATCCTATTTGTATTATTGTTTAGAAGTAATAATAAGTCACAGCAAGTAAGCGGATTTTCTACGAGACTTTAAGATCTTACAATTGATAATAATTGCATTCCAAGCTCAGGGCGGTGGAACAATAAGAATTGTACTCGTAACAGCAAACAAAGTCTGAGCGCTTCGATCTCGACGTATTTAAGTTGGCGACTAGTTCGATATCTTCTCCCGACGGATGCGAGCTGTTTTCTATTAAATAAAACGCTCCTCCGGAGACTTTGTGACATATAACTAATATATTTACGAAAAATTCAACAGCGAATTTTGCTACGTTAAAAAATAATTGAATAAAAAAGTGATTGAACTAAATTATATGGCCTTCATTTTATTTTTTCTATAAAATAAAAAAAAAAGAATTTCAAAAGCCCATTTGATATAGTTTAAATTACGTCTTATCAATTTAATTTGCAAGTATTGATGTGATGCTTTGCTTATCATAGACAATTTATTAGTTTTTGGTAAATATGATAATATAAATTAATTAGCAGATGACATCGTTTATTTTACTAATTTATATCATTTAAAATTTTTATTGTTTCACCCACAAACAGAGAATACAAAAGAAGAAAACAAATATTTGAATACTCTTAAAAATATCGTACATATTAATAATAAAGTCTAGATTTATGTTTTAAGGTGTCTTTATTAGCTATGAATTAACACTTGATTTCAATATTTCAGAATTAAGTGACAGTGAGGGCGCAGGTGGACAAGCGTGCGCGTCAAGAATACTTTGGTTGTTAGAACAGCAATGCATTATAAATGTGAAAGCCAAAGTCAGCCGGGTTCGGAAACTACCACTGTCCAGACTCACTGACCTTATGTCGCCTCAGAATCAAATCGGGCCCACTGTGTTACAAAGCAAGTTGTAAACTATTGCGCCTAAAAATTATATAAAAAAATTTCATGCATTTTTTTTTGTATCTTTACGTCAAATTTTTTACAGTACAAATTGTTATAAATATCTCAACTTATATATGTTTAAACGTACAATGTTGAAAGATTAACTTTCAATCTTTATTCAAATCATGAAGTACATAAAATAGTTTGTTATGTCCAAAGTGGAGATGAAGGGCGCATAAAGACGTCTATATTACTTCTATTTCAAACATATTACCAACTTTTCCTGAGCAAAACGTCCCCAAATCCTATCTCGCATCACTGAAGTCACTAAAGACTAAAATCACTACAAAATTATCGAAGAGGAATTGGAAGCCAGTCAAATATAAAATTAACCACAACGTGAAACTTGAATTTTTTACGTATTAAGATTTTAATAAAATTAAAATTATCCGTTCGCGTGAGCAAACAATGATTACAAATAAACACGTTTTAATAGAAATCAATTATTTCTTTTCTCATTTTTAAGGAATTATATTTTCCACTAATTTCTATTATATCTTATTTGTGGTACACAATATAAAAATTGGATAAACGATATCGGACCACTGTAAAAATTTATACGTGGTCATAAATAAAAAATAACCAAGTGCGTGTCGTTCTTGTAAATATTTCTATAATTTGTTGCTATAGTGGTTATAGACATACACAATATGTGAAAATTTAATTTTTCTACTCATCACAGGCCATGAGATGGAGACCGCTGATAAACAGACAGGCGGACAGACAGACGGAAGGGCGGACGAACGGCGGAGTCTCAGTAATAGGGTTCTAACTGCCAGCCTTTGGTCGTGGAACCCCAAAAAATGCCCTGGAAAAAATAGGAAAACTCTCTCTATAGCATTGTTTCTTAACCTTTTAAGTAACCCGCATTCCTTTTCCATAGAAAATACATTTCAATCTTTAGATTAAAAAAAAAATACTTTTCACATATCGCTAAATTAATATATGTATATTGTTACAGGCTACTCCCGCACCTCCCAAAATACCTTGCCACACACCTGGTTAAGAATCACTGCTCTACAGATATCTGTGCAGTTCAGTTATACAGTTTCTATACTCCTAAAACTTTGCCGGTCCTATACCGATAAGCTATACAAATGTATCCTTCCCGATTAACATTTTTTCTCTATTGTGCAATGGATAGTGTTTTTTTTTCGATTCTATTTAGAACTTCCATCAGAGACTGTAACGTAATCCTCTTTAAGGATTTGAACATTTGCGCCAACATTAAGCCTCCTACGCAAGAACGTTAGATCTTAAAACTCTTTATTATTACAAAGCCAGTAGTTATATAGCATTTTATTTAAAGGAATTAACCTCTTATCACAAACACTTAAGGTTATTTTTTTCATTTTTATTTATTTTATACTTCAGTCTTGTTGCTAATACTACCATTTTTATTAAACTACCATCTATTGACAAAACGCTTAAAAATTAACTGATCCACACAATTTGTTCAATAAGCGTAAACAGTTGTGTAATTAAATTTTGATTTAATAAACGAAAGGAGGTTGATGTTTAGGTGGACACATTATCATTTTAAGGTTACTTTTTATTGTGAATGCATATTATATACTTTTGCAAAACTTTTTCATCTCGCTCAAAACTCTTTCAAAAGCACCTTATGCAACTTTTGTGATTTATTTCTAGTGTAAAAATCACTAACAATAATTAAAATGTAAATACTTATTTTTGTATTTATATAAATTAATAAATAAAAGACATTTTATATATATAACAGGACCAAAACATTGCATAATACTAACCGTCCAGGAACCTACATCCGACGTGAATCAATAGATATTTTAATAGTTTAAAGAAGCAATGAAATTGCAATGAGTCAAATCAATGTAATTCTATAATTCTGACTGTATTATATACGAAGTCATTACAATATAATAGAAATAATCTTTTTACTGTCAATCGTGAAGATTTGATGTATACAATGTTCCGTTACCAGTAATTGCATTCGTGTGATAATGACATTTAGTTTTATTATTCCACTGTCTGCGCTTATATGCGGTCGGTAGTTACACAAAATGGAATTTATAATATTATATACACTTTGAAATTGTCGTTAAAACGAAGTCATGCGAGGAGAGCTAGTCGGGAAACTAATTTAAAATTTTACGTGAGAGCTAATTTTAGTTAAATTCAGTGTTTAACAATGTATTTGTTGAAGTTAGACTGATTGTAGAGTAGATGTATTTAGACATGTATAAAACTAGCAGAAAGCCCACCCCTACGCGGGGCTCTAAATAAACTTTCTAATTAAATCGTGTAATAATAATTAAATATTTTAGTTACATAATTAAAGGAAATAAAAACATGAGAATATGTCTATGGACATTGAAAAACAAATAGTCTCGAAGAATCTAATTGCCAAACTTTAGTTTGTTTTAATGTTATTGGCGAACAAAGCAAATTTAATTTTGTATGGAAAAAAATCATTTATTCAAAAAAGATTCTGCAGTTTTTTAAGTCAAAAATTTCTACACTATACCCCATCTCTCATTATTTCCTAAGTAGTCTTGCACAGAAAATACTAAAAAAAACCTTTTAATTACGTACACTTTCATAATGATAGATACTCGTAGAGGATTAAGAACGGACAAATGTATAATAATTCCTAAGCTAGCTGTCTAACTTTAACATTTAAATAGAAATTCAGTACGGAGGGAGTTACGGCCAGCTGCCGAGTTAATGGCGGTGCGCCATAGCGGCCCCAATTTGCAAATTTTAACGAATACCACTATTTTCATGTTCATTAAACAGAATACGACATTTGAAATTCGTTACTCATTTATACGGACGCTTCATTAACCGACGACAGAAAGGAGATTATCAGTATTTTTTGATCAATGTTACAGGTAACGTTTGAATTCGTGGGACGCTATTATGGTTTCCTTTGGTTGCAATAACAATAATATTGATAGAAAAGTCATGCATTAATCATATGCCTTTTGACTGATTTTATGGCCCAGTGGATTACCTCATGCCTAGTGAAACGGTCCCAGATTCGACTCCAGGGCCTCATGAATACAGGATTTTTCGAACGAGCCTGGCTAGCTAGGGAGGTCCCTTATCATAAATGTGACGTTAATAACAGCATTGATGTGTTCCGGTAGCCATACATATGAAAACCAGAGTACTCTCGGCGCGATGCTTCATTATCTATGGCGTAAGTGTCAATTAACAGTCATTTGAAATAGAGTTGAAGTTTCAACATAGGCCAATATTCGTCGATAAAAATACACAAGCAGTGAATTCTCCGTCGAATTCAAATAGTTATTAATAAAACTATAAATACTTTTTTGACTCCCTCCGTGGCGCAGTGGTTTACCCGCTTCCCTTGTAACGCGGAGATGCCGAGACACAGGAGTGGGGTCTGAATGGTGGTAGAGTTTTTCAATCCCGCCTAGCTAACTAACAACCTCAATGTCAATTTTCACCATAACAGCATTGCTGTGTTCCAGCAATCACACATAAGAGAGCCAGATGTATTCTGGGCGAACACACCACCATCTACAACCTCATTGTCACGTACGGTGAAATCGAGGCCAAGTGTTAGTCCGTAACCGATAAAAAAAATCTCTTCCATTGGTAGATCAACACGATTTGAAATTATAGACAGAAGCACACGTCACTATATATACACCAATATACCACTATATATACACGTTAATGTTTAAAATAAAAAAGTTTATTCCCCTTCATTCTATGCAAATTTGCGATTGCACTCGATAGCAGGGACAGAAAAGTGTCTCAAAGATCTGGCGCAGTGCCAAATCTCGCTTCGGAATTTATAGTGAAACTTTACAGAACCTTGCCGTCGCAGATAACGTCGCTACAAATTGGTCTTAAGCAACGACGTTCGAAGACATCGTGACGGCTCCAACGACATCTATCCACAGACAAATACAAAGGTACTATCGAAAAATAAATTTATAGCTTCTTTACACTTTTCTTTCGGATTTTTAAATTAATTAGAATAAATTAGTTTATACCCGTTGTCATGCTGTGGGGCGAAATTCGAGCATTATTGATTTAAATTTTAGCACTAAATTTACCGAAACATTTTCAAGGTTTTCGTTACGAGTCTGTAGTAATTTTGTGCATTATTGTATTTTTATTTTGCCTGTTTTGCAATAGAATGTATAGAACAATGTTGCCAGAGGCAGTATAAAAAATAAAAATGTCAAACGCATATTAGTATACGGAACTTTTTATTTAGGGTTGGTCCGTCAAAATGATGAGTCCGGTAGATCTAGTTTTAAGTTAGAAAGATATTTCAAAAACACCTGGGCCCGCTCACGCAACATGTGTGTAATACTGAGAACGACCACTTGTGCCCGCACACACATCTATGAGATACTAAGAACGGCCACTTGTGCCCGCTACTACAACATCTGTGTAATACTGAGAACGACCATTTGTGCCCACTTACGCAATTGGTGTGTGATATCGGCAACGACCACTTGTGCTCGCTCACACAAAATGCGGGTGATACCGAGCGCGACCACTTGTGTGTTAAAATCTTTGACATTCATTTGGTAAAACAGTCTCGGTGTGACAACATAAGTGAGACACTCGGAAAGTTTTGCGACACGAAAAAAAAATGTTCTACAGGTAAATATATTTTTATTACATCTTTTCAAAGTACTCTCCACCAGCCTCTATACAAAGTTTCATGCGTCTGAATCAGTTTGCGAAACACTTTTTCCAGTCTGCCACAGACACCTCGTTCACAGCCTGCTCAAACGCTGAGAGCACCATCCGGCGACGAAAATTGTAACCCTTTGATCTGATTTTTTTATTTTTGGGAATAAGAAAAAGTCACATGGTGCTAGGTCAGGGCTGTAAAGAGGGTGACCCAGGAGTTTGATCGGTGTGCTGTCTAGGAAGTCCCTCGTTTTGATTGCGGTGTGCGCGGGCGCATTGTCGTGGTGGAGCAGTAGCCCGCGGAGCCCTGTGTATTTGGTCGCTTGTTGCTCACCACAGAGAAAACTTCTGCCAAGCATTAGTTAGTGTACCTTTCGGCGTTAACCCTTCTTTGATTTCGTAAAGGAATTGACACCAAGTAGCAGTCAAATTGAAAAAGTTCGCGATCAAAATCTTTCTCTCGCTTCTAGGTTGCTTTACTTTGGTAGGCGTTGATATGATTTGAAACACCCAAACCGTCGAATAGCGCTTCGTTTCTGGATCGTACTGTTACATCCAGGACCTTTAACGACGTCGTAAACTCGTCGAGACGAGCCTGCTTCAAATTTTTCTATCATGTCATTGCACCATTCCACCCTTGCCTGCTTCTGAACATCGTTGAGGTTGTGCGGCACCCAGCGTGAAACTATGCTCCGCGCCCGTAGATGCACGTGTAGAATCTTACGAAGTCTTCCTGATCCAATCTGTAGTATATGCTGAATCTCTTAGTACGTAACTCGTCTATTGTCTTGGATTAAATTTTTCACTACTAGCACGTTTTCTTCCGTAACCGCCGTCAAAGGGCGACCATTTCTTTCTTCGTCCCCCAAAGTTAGTGGACCGCGCTTAAATTTAGTATAACAACGATACACGGTTGCCTTAGAAGGGCCTTCATCCATGAACTAAACTTAATTAAAATCGTAAAAAATCATAGCGCGAAAATGTTCTCGACGCTAATCCATTTTTCAATGAGACACAATAGTTTTAATTAGCTCGCAAATAATGTGGAGGGAAGTTTTGAATTTAGAACGTACCTATTTTTATTTATATGTAAATATATTTTTAAATAAATTATAACTGGCCAGTCTCACACACAATTTTTTTTTTCGCAATAATTTCTGAATGACCTGGTATATATAACGTGCTATTATATTTTATGACTATATTTTTAACCGCAAACGCGCGGCCGTTAAAGTGTTAAGTTCATATTACTTCTACGTGTATGTTAAGTAAGCTGTGTTTACGAGTAACTAATATACAAAGTATAAACATCTATTAGAAAAACTATGACTATGACACATGGCTGAGTTTGACCGCAAACTTTAACCATAATTAAAGTGGAGACAATTGTGCACAAATGCGTTAGTGTATGAAGTTGTTATGTAATATATTTTTTAATTTAAATATTAGCTTTCCTGCTCTCTCTCCATACAAAGTTTAACGGTACCTCACACTCCTCCTCGTAATTTTCGTTATAAGGTATACAAAGTTTTAACTTTACGTATTTATAGGTTATTTCACATACATTGCCTTAGCAGTTAGTGAAGAAAGTTAAGCTTTTTGGCCTCTATGGTGATGCCGTCATTGTATTAGAGCATTTAATTTACAACGTCTGTAAGTTCTTGTTTATACGTCATTGCATCACGCGGTACTTTCACCGGATCCCGTGTGCTTTTACGAGGGTAATTATAATTCCGCCCTGAGGCTGCTTCCTCGTTCGGCAAATTGCATATTAAGTGGAGGTGTTACGGGGATATGTATAGCTACATAATTTCCTGCAAACGAGATTCTCTTGTGAAATCACTTTGATTATTAAAAAAAACTTTTACTTATTTATACTGTATTTTTATCGGTGATGGGCTAACGCTTGACCTCGATTTTCACATGATGTAAAGTGGCAATAAGGCCGTAAATGGTGAAGCGTGTTAGCCCAGAATACTCTGGTTCTCATATGTATAACTACCGAAACGCAGAAAATCCTGACCCCACTACTCATATGACCCGGCATTCGAACCCGAGATCTTCGCGTGTCTTCTATTTGAAGAAATGTTTTGTCGAAAACCATTCATGAGATCCCACTGCAACACCTAACGTTATTTCTGACCGCATGCACAGGTGTGCCAACAATCAAAGTCAAAATTTAAGTCATGTTAAAAACTTATTTGTTCAAATATGCTACCAATTATCATTTTATAAACTCAAGCAATTACTCAATTATTATGCATTAATTAATTTCCATCAGAGTGTTACGTAATACCATCTCACGACCCAGTGCGCAATGTTGTCCTGCATTAACATATATCTTCATTATATCTTCACATGTAACATTAATTGATTGGTATAATTAAATTTTTATAATTGAACATTTACAAATTTATATGTGTATATAACCCATCTACCGACTCTTTGTTACAACAAAGAAAAATGTAAAAAAATTCCTATGTGAAAATTGCGTATAAGTAATAACTTTCATCATGATAAAAACTTAATTAATAAAACGGTAAACTCTATTACTCGTATTATTAGGTAGCTAATTTAGAATATTACGACAAAGGAGCGACAAACGTTGAGTGTTGTTATTACACTTTATCGACCGGTAACCGATTTTTACGCTTTTCATCGTCGCCGTTCGCCCGCATTTAGCCTGTTATTCTGACTTCAGAGACAAACTTCAGACGATTATTCAGTTCTTTAACTCTACACCTTTATTTTAAATGAAAAAAAAACTGTGCGGTAAAGAGTTTATCGAGAAAATCACAACTAGATGAGAGAATTTCTATTTCGTCACCGGTCGATAATGTGTTAAAATAAAAAAAAAAGATTTAGCTAGTTTTTGTTTCTTCTTATCGCAAAAACTACGACTAAATACCAGCACAACGTCGGACGCATTACATCTCCTGAGGATGCCACGTGTAGTGGCGAAATGCGTTGAGATTGTAATTTAGTTGTGGCATTTGCGATTAAAAAAGACGTAAATCAGCTAAACACTTTTTGTTCTATTAAGTCATGGAATTCCGTAAAACGATTGGATAGTAAATTATATGAATATTATTAATTTAGTTCTGTAATTACAGAAGTAATTTAATTATATTAATGGTATTTCCGTGAGAAAAATGTAAAGAGTGAGTTGTTTAATTACATCCGAAGCACTCGTTTAAACCGTAACTGACTGGAATAAGAGTTAAATTTTGTTCTTACCAAATTTTTCACTGACCGAATACAAATTAGTCTTAAGCACTCAGAATGAAATATGGCGACATTTTATTACCATTTTTTTTAACTTTAATTTCTTAATTTGTTCACGTTGCTTTTTATATAAATTAACTTGGATTGTTGCAACATTACCATAGAATTAAGCGATACTATTGCTATTACTTAAGCGTTTAGTTCGTGATATTTAGTTATAAATTCGAAATATAGGTGTACTTCGTAGCATACAGTAACGGTTATTCCCATGTACGTACGTGTAATAGAAACTCCGGGTTTAGAGCATATGATAAATTTAAGCTAATTTAAGTACAAACATTTTTAATCACATACGACTAAATAATAATTTTATAACTTACAAACGGCTTCGAACTGAAATTCGAAATCTACTAATTATTAAATCTGATTATTTAATATTTCAAAAAAAATATTTAAAATGAAAGTACTATTCCCTTGTAAAACTTACTATTAAAGCTTTGAAAACAATTCAGCGGATGTTGACGTATTTTCTTGTATCAACATTTCTCTTGAAAACACCCATATCAAACTTGCATGAGAATACTGAAGTTGGCAAGTTGTTGGAATCTTTAGCCATTCGTTATGAAAATGAGAAAGTGTACTTCTTTGTAAGCAGACTGGGTATGGTAATAGGTTAAGGATGGTAACTCGCCATGCGCCTGCACGTCAGATGGTAAAAAGTGGATACATTAAATGCGTTGTGCAATAGAACACACTCACCGGAAATAATACCGGAGAACACCGCGAAGTTGGCCACAAACTGTTTAATCTGCTACAGCGCCGAACAATCGTAACACAATAATGTTTACTGTTTAGCGGTAAAAGTGGCTCATGTAGCGGTAGTTACCTACACAGTCCCTGACTGGCTACCACCAAAATTGTAATAATTTAAAACATCTCCAGTGGATGAACAAAGAGCAATGTTATTTTGTTCACCAGAAACATTCGCATTGTGAACACGGTGTATATGTAAGCGGCCATGCACTTCGTTTTATAATTAAACCGGGTCGAGAGCTTTTAGCGATGCGGCATATAATAATATATGGATAAAATTAAAAGTTGCGGTGGACTTTTTAAATTTTCTACAATACTTAAAATAATGATGGAGACTGTCATTTGTTTAATCGTTTTTATTTCGAATACATGTTTGTGTTGGCTAGGTCAGTGTTTATCCAATGTGGAACATTTAGTATGAACGATCAAAATATGTAATTATTTGAATAAACAAAAATAACAACAGAATAACAGAGTTTTGTATAGCAACAATATTGACAGTTTATGTGAACATTTTCATCAGTCTTATACTAAATAAATTAATTATGAACAGTTATGAACATATTTTAATAAAAAAAACAATCCCGAAGCTAGTACATCATCATAAACTCAAAACACCACAGAATTTAGAATAATAGGGTTAGATTTAAAGATATGCGAAAATATTTATATTTTAATTGAAATGTACTCACATATATAAGGAACTATGAATAGAAAAAAATTAAAAGTACGTTCCGTAGTTTCCAAATATAGTAATTACTTTATTTTCCATGGGTCGAACATATGTCCAACATATTCATTACTAAAGCTTAATTATTAATACAGACCTATTCTGTAATAAGTTATACATAGTCATAAATTGAAAACAAAAATAAATAAATAATATAATCTTCGTATTAGACACCTCTTCCTTGTTGTCGGTTAAACAAATCTGTCCACAGTGATCTAGAACTTAATAGGTACAAAGGAATAATTTTCTTATATTTATTTTGCTAATGTTGAATGAACTTACAAGCTCTGTTTACACTTAAGAAACACAAACATAAGCAATACAAGGCTTTAAGGTACATAGGGTGTGTTTCGCGTTCAAGTTTACCACTAATTAACACCTCGTTCCACTCTTAATTAAGACGCCTTACGCCTTGCGTGTAGTCTTTGCAGAACCTGTGGCGAATTTATAAAGGCGTTTTAAATTTATGTCGACAATAGAGTTGGCAAGGAACGCAGTGAAATCTAGTGGTTTCTATAAAGAACCTTGCAATAATGAGCTTTAATAGATTTTCATAGCAGCTTTTTTCGCTCGGAGGAAGAACTCAGTTTTCATTAAGTAAACTTTATTTAATTTGTGGACTAGGTTGATGATTGAATTTAATTGGAGGCCAACAAGCAAATAAAAGTCTTCCTTTTATTACCGAATTTTTTTAAATTGTAACGCTTTAAAAAAAATTTTTTCTTCTTTAGTAAAAACTTTACGTCTAATATATGAATGAAGAACACTTATTTTTCTCTTCACGCCCGACAATTGTTCTAAATATAACATATACATTTAACATTAAGCACTGAAGTGATTTAATACACACAACTTTTTCTTTCAATCGTTTAATTATTTTAATGATCGTCGATAGTTTAACACCAATACAAAAGGACATACATTGCTTTAAAAGTGTATTTATATATTTAGTCTTTATTTTTTTTTTTGTTTAGTTTTTCTATCATCATTTAGTATAATTATTTAAGTAGTAATTAAAGAAACTTTCATAAAATATTGGTAAAATCTCATTTCAACGAAAATAAATCCGTTTAGAGTCCCTAAAATCATCTTCCCACACATCCTTATCCAATAAAAAAATAAATTAAGACGGGCTCACTGAATGGAAAACTTCCGCTGTTTCTAAGAAATTTTATTGTCTTTAAATATCACGTCTATTCTATTTAATATTGTAAAATATAAAGAAAGCACTTAGTAGATCATTTTATTAATATTCCAAAGATTGAAACACTAAAAAATAAGCAATGAAATATCTTTTCCTGTGCATAATAAAAATAACAGAGGTTCGGTTACTATCAAGACCAAAAATGTCGCGTACACAAGTAAGATTTTCGCATCTCGAGAATTTAGAGAACTTGGCCTTTTTGCGTATTATTAGGGAACAAGTCCCATATTGCGAGTCTGCGAAATACAAAATATCCCTAAAATATGTGCTCCCTTTTCTTTGTTGTACTTGTCTTTGGTAGACATAAAAACTGTTATTTATCCCACATTTTTATTTCTCTAAACAAAACGTAGAAATGGTAAACCGTAATAAGTGATAACATGGCCTTAATGTAACGTAACATTTCATTATGTTTCTTTACTAAAACTATCTTTGCACACACACTCACACACTATTATATCTTGTATTAATTCCATTTTCTTTTTTTTTCTTTTCATAGATGTCAATTGTATTTTTGTAATGTGGCAAATATTTACGAGAATCACGAAGGAGGCCTTTGTAATTAATAACAAATATTGACGTAACACAGAAAATGAAATACCGAGTATGATATTTTCATGTTACGAAACCGTTCGATAAATTCCAATTACAGCTACTTCCATTTGAAATGTGAGTAGTACTAGCGGTCAAGGAAATTTTAATATTTTCTTGCTGCATAAGCGGTAAGGTGTTATTTCATTAGATAACACTCATCAATATTTCACACGTCCTCCGCGAAAACAATCTCGCGACTAGAACGTATAAGGAAACACTAAGTCCATAATATTATGGTTGGAAATTGGAAATGATATAATGTTTTCATTTTGTACCCAGCGGCTCCACTCTAACTTAAAATTAATAGTGCCTTTTATTACTTTATTTATGATCACTTAGTTTTCGAGCGCCTATAACCTGACAAGTTACGGTACGGTCTGCAAAACAGTGCGTAATATACGTTATTTATGTCGGTACATGTAACTGATATGAAATTTATGCGATTTATTGAAAATAAATCAGTTAAAAAAGTTCGTTCTGCTATAATTATTACAATGTAAGGAGTATGAAGGGTTTTTTTAAGTACTTTGTCTCGTAAGTTTTTAATATAAATAGATATAATAAAAGTATTAACTTCCATTATAAACGTTGTAACTATAATAAATAAAGTCTACCATCGCTTCTCTTATCATTACATAGTCTATAACTGGATGTGGCAGACTTGCAAAAAAAATAAAATGCATATAAATCTGAAAATTTATTTATCATTCTTTTTCAGTTTTTCTTTGCCAATGTGATTTGCGCAACCGCTGCATTTCATCAAAAATCTTAAAAAAAACAACAACTACTGTCAATACATTTATAATTTTGGAAATAATTGTCGTATTCAATTCCAAATCAATATATATCTTTATTTAATCTTATTTCTTAAACCATAAATCTTAATATTAATCTACAATTTCGTTTCGGTTCGAGGTTGCCACCAGAACCCATAACTTTATGAAAGGAAATCGTAGAAAACAAAAGAATGTGCGACCTTAAAAAACTTTTCTATGACTTTTTATACGAGAATGCTTGTGACCAAATTGGGTAATAAAAGTTGGTAATATAATTTTACTTTCAAACACGGAATGGAAAGTGAAACGCTATTTGAACTTTATTCCCTGAAATCGGAAGGTTCATTGTTAATCTGTGATCATTTCATATTCGCTGCTACGATTTAAACTTCCGATACGTTTCGTTCGAAAACTCAAATTATATGATATAGAACGCAAAGTAAACGTCTAGGTTCAGTTCATGTAGTCATGAACTTAGCATGCCATGTCATTTTGTCTTATTCTCTTTTTTTTGTGCAATCTACTACATAAATGTCATTTTAACACTGCAAAAGATATTAATAAAATATATTAGGAGTTTACGAAGGCAACAACCAAATTTTGCTTGTTGGAGATTCAACTATGAAAAAGTACCAGAAATATTGAATAAATCTAACAGAAATAAAAAAGTAATTTTCGGCTGAAATCATTCAATTGATTGCGTAAATACACAAAATCTCTAAATAAATAGCCAAGTGTGAGTCGGACCAGTAATGTGAAAGGTTCCGTACATAATAAATAGAGCTTGTAGACAAGACAGGCAAAACGTTGTTAAATCGATTAACTCATAAAGGCTTATCTCGTATTGAAAGATCGAAAAAATTCTATTAATAATGGAGCTGATTTAAATAAAGAATTTATTTTGTTTTAAGATTTTTGTAATATTTGTATATTTTTAGTATTTGTTGCGGTAGTGTCAATAGATATTCAAAATCTGTGAAAATTTCAACTACCTATTACGGTTCATGATAGAACCCACTGATGAGCGGACAGACGATTGATGGAATCTTAGTAATAGGGTTCCCTTTAGGTATGGAAACCGAAAAATTATTGGATTATGTAGTTATTTATCCTTTAATAAAAAAAAGCAAATGCATAGTTTGACCATTTTAATTTTTTTAAATGTAATATTAATATAAGAATTACAATAAAAAAAAAGTTAAATGGAATCATGGAACAGCGTTTTACAATCCAAATTGCAGCCTCTATCAAGATTTATAGACGGTCTTTACTTATAAATAATCCTAGGTTTCGTAGATAAGCACCTTAAGAAATTGAACGTAAGTTAAGATAAAGACGGAATAAATTTGTATAAAAAGAATAGGTTATGAAAGATGGGACTACTTTTTTAAACCTGTGTAGTAAAAGTATATGACAAACGATAAAAAAGCCGACAATATAACAACGAATCTACAAAAATCTAAAAAACCAAACTATTTTTTGTAACGATGATATGTAAATATTTTTGGTAATACCATACCCATTGTCCATATAGCAGATACGAACACACATATAAGTTGTTTAAACAACATTAAATTGCGCGAAGTAATCAAATTTGGTAAGTTTTAATAATCAACTAATTTCAAGGCAACTAAAAACTATTTCGACCAATACAGTTTGTTATAGGGTTCCATCCACTGATTACTATATTATCAGTAAGGATGTAACATCCTAATAATATAGAATAATTATAACATTTATAATATAACAATGTAAATACTTAACACGTGGAATTTATACGTAGGCGGAGAATCGCAGCGATAATGACATTCGTAGATGATAATATACTTATTACGAAAGCGTATAAAAATTACATTTTATTTATGTATCAAATCAAAAAACTGGAAAAGATTATTTTAATTTCGATATAACAATAAATCAATAATTTTGTACAGAGTTTATATAGACGTTATGTTAAAGACATATTTTTATACCCAATTTCTTTTAGGAATTATTTTTATATTCTAATTTTAAACTGATTTAACTACAAATAACTTTTCCCGAATTTTTTTTTCGCTCTTCTCGCCATTTACATGTGTATATGTCAGAGTGACAATCCATTCTCCCACTTATTGTTTATGCTAAATATAACAATAAAGATAAAACATATTATGCGCAGCTTAATTAGTTAAGAGAAATACCTCGTGATAGTGTAAACAAAGTACTCACTACATTGCTAAATAAATAAGTACCGTAATATTCAATAAATACATTTTGTATGCCTGCAACTAATGGAAATAACAAAAAATGTTATTAGTATTTTATTCCCGGAGAGGGCAAAAGAAAATTAAGTAGTGTTACTATATATTGTAAAATTAAATTAAAATATCTAATGCTTATTTTCACATACTATAACTGTAATTTGAATAGAGGACGGATCATTAAACTTTATTACGTCAAAATAATGCTACTTTCTTAAAGTTAGAGTAAGCCAACGAGCGAGCCATTCACGTGGTGGAAAGTGATCACCGCCGCCCATAAGTTTCAACATTAGAAGAACTGTACTTGCGTGGAACCACCGACCTTAAAAAGAGAATAGGCTCTTTTTATAAAAATCGCCAAATTATATCGGTGCGGCAATACCGCTGACAACAAGAGATTCTACAAATTATTTATACGTAGTAAAAATTTGCATGTCAATCATCCAGGTGATGAGGATAGAATTTCTCGTTTTGCTTCCCTATACTGAGATAAAATTATGTAATTTGTTAATAATTAATATTGAAATCATTATTACACTCACCGCTTCCGTATTATTTAAATAACTGTAATGCAATAGTTCCTCATTTCACTTTAATAAATTGCCCTAATTAATCAAAACGCGATAACCCGAGTTCGCGACTACGTAATAAGTCCAGAGTCACAAGCTGACAATGGAATATTTCTAACCTGGACGTGTAGTGCACACATATCGTGCATTTTTGCATGATATCCATGTAAATATAATTTTTTTTTATACTGTAAATATTGGGATTCACAGATTCGATTATTTGTGTTAATAATACACAAAGAAATACTTTGAGCAATGCTCGAAAAATGTTTCTGTAACAGCATATTGGGAGCGAACATTAGCAGATAACGTAACATGATACCTAAAGCTTCCTCTTTCCTATAAGATGGCGATACGGGTATCATTCTGCTTAAGAGCCACGGTAATAGTCTCGTAGAAGCCTATTTATTATAACGCTTTCACGAGCCATCTGCAAATGTTTTTATTAAAAAAAAACCCTATAAAGAGTCTACGAATGTCATAATAGAAAAAACTCTACACGCCTTCATCTAAAATCTAACTATAATATTATTTGTTAACATTGTATTCTACTTTCTTTACCTCTTACCATATATCTATGACATCTATCTAAATTGAACCACCGCCCCTTTCATAATATATTCCATCCGAGGTAAAGTAATCGTTCTTTATAGTTGATACGTTTTTGTCTATCTCATATTCAACGCAGACATAAAGAAGCATGAACTCCTTATTGACCTTAAATTTTTAATCAATATTGAAATAACATAGTTATATAATATGAAGTAATTTAAAAAACAAAAAATCTTGTTTATGATTTATCCTTTTTCACATGAGATAAATCTGTTCTCCTGGTTACAATCAAATAGTATTGTAATGGACGATATGGCTATTCAAAACGAATTTTTATTACCTTTACAGATTAATATTCAACACGTGTAGATCAATTTGCGTAAGACAATTCAAACAGTTGCGTATAATTCTCTGCTAAATATTCTTAAAGTTAATTATCGAAAAAAATATATGTTAAAATACTCAGAGGTGAAACTTTTTAAAGCAAAGTTTATCAGAGATGAAGCATCATTACTAACGTTAAAATTACGCATTGTGACTAAGCTTGTGTTAGAGAAAATAAACGGTTTGCTGATAAGAAATAAGATTCTTGAAAAGCAATAGAAAGTCTATGATAAACAAAGTAGCAATAAAAAAAATTAATGCTAATGATAAGCTAAAACCAATAAATTTTCTTCTAACCTTCAATTTCACTAGCATTAACCTTTTTTATATTTTAAATAAACAGAAGATTACTGATTTAGTCTAAGTTAAAAAAAATTTGAATTAAATTTTTCTCAGTTGTGATGAATTTATGAATTTTAAGTATAAGTTCAACAGTTTAGCAGCCAAAAAATTTCGTTTTCAGAGACCTCAAAAGATTCTTAGAAAATGATTGCTTTTTTTTTATTAATCTGCATAGATTTCCACTAAATCAGTATGGTTTGTAAAAGTATACTACAGATATTAAATGCCGATATACTTTATTTAGCCTATTTATAATTATTTTTTTTAAATGTGCAGATATATGATTATATTATTGCTATAAAATAGAATTAGAAAGAAAATCTTTACAAATAGGAAATTTACACGTTATTATACAGCTCACATGTTTTCGAAGTAACAATCTATAAATTGAAACAGTTTTACCCGTTATTAGCATATGAAACAGTTTTGGGTTAAACTTATTCTATTAATTGAATAATTTTAATAAAATAGGTTTGTCTAATTTAATTGTTAATCACATACGTTATAATTACAGCGTAACAATTATGTTGTTAAACATTGGGAGGCTTTCAATACGTGTGTTTGTATAGGTCAACTCGGCCGTGTCCTTTATTTCATTAGGCGTGTCAAACTCAGGTAAGGAATATGTTTTAGTATTCTTAAATTTTACTTGTATATAATGGAACCACTCCGTGCCATCAATAAACAAATTCAATATAAGCGACGTCGTACCAAACAGCTACTATGAGAAGAGTAATCTGTTTTGCTTGAAAACAATCATACCGTATCATTTTAACAACTGGCGAAAACTGTACTCAGTCTACAGCTATTTAAAAAAAAAAAACAATTAACCCTGATTTTTAATAATAAATGATAATAAAATGTATGAATGCCGAAACAAACCGATGCTCTTATAGCAGCAAATTTATAATATAAAGAAGGTTTGATATTTAACCATCCAAATTTGTGCCTTAAATTATCATTATATAATAGAAGTCTAAAACAAAGTTAGGAACTTAAAGTTAGGAAAAAAAAATAATCAGCACCATTTTACACTCATTACGTTGAAACTTATCTGTAAAGGTCTCGTTACTGCAATTTAACTCAGAGCGCTGTAGAATCAGAACAAATCAATGTCAAATTACTTAATATCCGACAAGTGGACCTACAACGATAAATAATTATATCTAATCATTATAAAATTATGTACTTATCGGTATTTCATCTTTAAGAAATATTTGAGAAGTTATTAACAAAGACTATTAACAAAAAGGCATTTTCAGTATTTTCATGTTTGACGTGGATTCAATAGATCGATAAACACGACCATGATTCATTTTCTAACTACCTAATAGAAAACTTTGTAACAAAGAAAGAAAAAGATGATAAAAAGGCATAACTTATATGATTATATGAATAATGATTATTGTTGATTTATTTGAGATGATCGAATGTGATAGAGCCGATTCCTAATTGAACATTAATAATCTATACAATTTCAACCCACACATTCGCTATATCGAGAAAATGGCTATTAAAAAGTTATTATAGTTTTTCCTTAATATTAATATAACATTTTCCAAAAATTACTTACCTGTATTGGTTAAACTTTATGAATGTTACATTATTATACTTATCTATCACGTAACTACAAAATTACTATTTATACTTTAATACTTTTATAGGTAACAAGCATCCCTGATTAACAAAGTGCAGAGTGTAAACGGCCAATTTGTTGAAAATCGACGCGATGAAACGAGATCATGACAATTAACACAGCGCTTTTGATCGGTGAAAAGGAAAATAATTGCTCATTTAGAATTTACACCGATACTTCTTCGCTGCAGGTGTTATTAAAAATATCGATTCAAACAACTATTAAAGAACGTATCGTCTATTATTGGAAGTAATTTTGGCCGGGCTATTTAATAATAGAATTAGGGGATTTATGAAATTTTGTATTTAAATTTAGTCGACAACTTCATTATTTTTTCTATCAATAATAGACTAACACGACCTCAGTTTTACATGATGTTAAGTGACAATGAAGCCGTAAATAGTAATGCGCGAGCGTTCATAATACTTTTGTATTTATTTAGACTGTCGAAACACAGTAACGTTGTAATAGAAATATATGGTAGCTAGGCAGGCGGCTTCCATCCAAATTTCACAACTCATGTGGCCCGCAATCGAAGCTGGGTTTTCCGTATAACAAGGCAGGCGGTAAGTTACTACGACACGTGGGGAGTTATGTAGGCAATTATGAATTGTCTAATTTTTTTTACAACGTAAACACACTTTTTTCGGTTAGAAAGCACTATAACGTAATGAGTTAGTTACAGTGCCCTTCTACTACTTACTGGGATGAAGAGACAACTGTACTATGTAAATTTGAATTTGCACAAACACTTTCAACACGTACAACATCGCTATAAAACCAGTGGTTCAGTCATCTCATCTATCGGGAGGCGTGAATAACCTGTAGCTCACGGGAATCGAAACATCTGGTGTTTAAATACACCGATAATAAACCGTAACTATTACAATTTTTTAAACACGCAACACTCAAATACAGTTGGACATTAGACAGTTTATGGAACCAATCATTTTTACGAATTTTTTTCAATTTCTTTTATTCAAACAATAACCTGCGAATACTTTTACTTAAAAACGCTTAGAGTATACATATGATATGGCAAATTTTCGCTTTTAGAACTGTTACAATTAATTGAAATTAAATCTAAAATAAAAAAACAAGTAATTTTTTCCCAAAACTTTATTTCAAAACATTATACAAATACAATAATAACTTTCGTATCATACTATACTAACATGTAAACCATAACGTTTCTCTTAAAATAATTAAAAGGCATATATTGGCCACTGAAAATCATAAATCAGTACTACAGTAATTTTTAACACTATTGTTTATCTACTAATTTAAAGAAGCTACAACAAATAAACGCTGAACAACGCCGAATTTAATTAAAAACTACAAATAAGAGATTAAGAAGATGAGCAAGTATCCTAAGCGTCATTAAATTTTTGGGTATGCCTTTTATTATTATTGCTGAATATTACATTTTTATTGTCCAGATATATTACAATTCATCAAACCTATTTTCGTAGAAAATTTGAAATCAACTTAAACAATTTTTAAACTTATCACTTGTATACAATTTATACAAGTAAATAAATAAAAATCGAAATATTTCTTTATTATTCATATATATTATTATAACCCAGAAAATTAGTATTTTTTTTTATATAAACATAAAATAAAATGGATATATGCATATAAATGACAACTTCAAATTAATTAGGTACATATATTATAATCACAGTAAATATTCAATATAAATATGGCATAACAAACCAAACTGATTTCCCATATCATTTTAACTTACAAATGCTCTAAATTTTTGATTTAAATAAATGGTTATTAAATGTGATATGTTGCAATCTATACATTTAAGATAATTCATAACTGCCATTTCTTTGACTACATTGTATAAATGTACACATGTCATACTTTTTCTCAATCATGAGTTTTTACTTTGACTGAATCAATAATCAATTAAACAACAAAGCATATAGCTTCATTACATTTGGTTGTTGATAACCAATACCAATTACTTTTAACAGTTTGCGTATTTGCCACCTTTACTTTCCTTTAAAAATAATCATACATATAACGATATTAGATAGCACGAAAATGTGTATAACATTAATACCTAACATATTTATTTTTAGAATCACATAACATTGCTTAAAGATCATTCTTACAGATTGTTATACATATTTATAACATTTTTAATAATAAAAAAATATGCATATACATAAAAGAAAAAAACAGTAAATATATACATAATGTATGAGAGAGTTCTGTTAATAAACAATTTTAGATTTGAAATGTGGAATGTGACATGGATTATGTTTAGCAATCTTGTCTAATCTTAAACAATTCAGTTTCTTACAGAACTTAGTGACAATAGTTTATACTGGTCTTACAATCAGTCAGTCAATATGTTACAATATAACATAATTGAAAATGAGTGTGAAAAAGTTCTGGTGTAGAAAAATATTTAAATTTAATATATATGTAACTCTGTATAATAGAATCTTTATTCTCATCAACACCGTAGTACAATTGTTATACAACTTTCCATTAAGCAAACATTGCACCACAGTTTGAGCATCTCCTATTTTTCATAGCAAGGCAACATATTATTCCGAAGGGGAAAAACAGGATCGCACAGAGTACTCCCAAACATGGGAAATCATCTTCTAAAATACCTATACGGCATGCAGGACAAGCACCTACTGTGATTATTGGTGGTGTAATTACAATATTAGTGGCTCCATAATTTGGTACAAAAGCAGTTGTTGGTGGAGCTGTTGGATACGGAGTGTAGCCTGGAGGTGGAGGTGGATATGCTGCCCCTTGCATGCCAGCTGGCTGTGGTGAGGGATGGGGTATTGGACCTGAAATGTTTAAATATGCAAGTTGTTATTTTGCTCTTATTCCATATTCTAGTTGCACATTGTTTTTAAGAATAGGCAATAAGTATAAACAAAAAAGTATTGATTGTTGGTCAAAAAACCTTGTGAAACTTTAACATATATCAACAAGTCTTATAAGACTGCAGTATGTTATCACAAGTATCCCATGTTTGCATCAATATGGAACTAAATGATAATATAAGAAGATATGTTTATAAATTTAACTTTGTTTACAAATACTCTTAACAATTAATTTTCTAGACATCCTTAACACATAATTGTCATTTTAAAAAACTTTGTAAAAACTTGTACACTTGTAGTTTCATATTGACAAAATATTATAAATTGTAGTATTATAAGTAAGCTATATATATATATATA
>DWQX01000433.1:0-43463 GCA_018245475.1 Pharmacophagus antenor | reverse complement strand
ACAATACTAGGAACCACTCTCTAGTTAGTTAGACGCGAATTCATGCGAGCAGTTCGTTATATAGTTCTTTATCTTCTAAAACTATTTCATAGATAATTTATTCTGCTCTAAAAAGTTATGTTTTAATTTATATATTGTAGTTTATTATATAAAAGTAGGAGAAAAGTCAGTGAAATGTATAAGTTACATTGAATTAACGATATTACAACAATAATGTGTGATCTAACCGTACAAGAAGGTTGCACACCGTGTGTGCAATAATAATAAGGAGAAATCATCGACCGATTTCGAATGGTATGATTATATAAAAGGTGGACAGTGGTTACACACGATTCAATATATATAACCAAAAAAAAATTGTTAATATCCGCTTTGTTCAATTGTAAATTCTACGACCGAAATACAATCTCAACGCGTTTGGCCACTAAAAGTGGCTTCTTCAGGAGTTGTTACAGAGTCATAGCACAACTTTGAATGCATCGAGATACATATAATCGAGTTTGTATTTCAGTAGTACTATGACATCATATCAGCCGAAACACGTCCACTGTAGGACAAAGGCCTTCCCCAAGGATCGGAACGGCTCTGCGCTTTTCTCATCCAGCCTGTCCCAGCGACTTTGTTCGAGTCGTCGGTCCATCTTGTAGTAGTATTTACGGTTAAACAAAGCGGAAATAAAGAAAATAATTTTTTGTTTAACTCGATCACTGAATTTCGCAAATGAACGGTCAACCCTTTAATCAATAAATTATAACATTTCAATATTCCTTTTCGTAATTTCGTATTTGGGATTTGTTCATTATCAAAAACGGACGGGACGTGTCGCCGATGTGAGTTATACGGGAAACTGTTTTACGCGGACCCGCTGTATCAAGTGGGTGGTTCGAGTTGCGGTGATTGGTTCTTCTCCTTCCCAGTAGGGCTACCGCCACCGTCGCTGTAACCACTGTTGCCGCTGTTCACCGCTACCGATGTTAGTGGTACCTGCACAATATGAAAAAAATTAATAACTATTTGGCCCTCGCATCCGGAAATCGGTAATCGGTAAAGTATTGCTTTATTCCGATAGTCAATTGTTTGAGTGCCAGAATAATCTGGACGAGCATTCTGTCTCATAGTCACATCATACGATTTAGAGGTAGTATCCGTTCTTCTCTCGCTACCAATCACCAATAAGTCCGGTGATACATCAACGACAAATTCTTAACACTATGTTATAAAGTATCTTGCCGATACGCTCCGCTGGGCATAAAAGTGAGTTGAAACGAAAAGGGAAAAAGGTTCGGAGAATCCCAATGTTAAATAGCCTAAAACCATTTACAAATAGTTCCGCAACGAAAGGTTAAAGTCCTTTTTCGGTTAGTTCAATAGTCGAGTGACATGAACGGCAACATAGAAAGCTTTCTTTTTGCGTTGTACGCGCTGTTTACATTTTTTTTTTCAAATACGTGAACATACAATTAAAAAAAAATACTAAAACGCAACAAAAACCACAGTCGATTTTACTGTGAGCCGTAATTTTATTGCTAAATATAATTTAAGAAAACCGTTATTTGAGGGTAGCAATATAGAAATGGAAATAACAACACGTAAAGGGATAGCTCAAGTAGTCGCAGAAAAAAAATGGTTACAGGTTGATTCAGAAAATATTTTTAATGTATATATAGTTATTATGGTAATATTGTTAAATAGAACTCATAGTATAAAATTAATGTATCGCATCCATCGTTCCGTTATATAAGCAAACGTTTAATTTCACATTTTATTACACTAACACCGCTGTGCTTTAAACGTTTTTAACGTAAATATTATTCATGAAACATTCCAACACTCGACAAAAGAAAGAACGGATATTATTATGTTGTACAATATAATGTATTTTATTATAAAAGTATTTAAAAAAGTTTAAATTAAAAAAAAAAATATTATTTACATGAAGAATGCAACATTCATTGTTATATTACTGTTTAAATTTAAGAATGATTACCACAAATTTTTGATTGAAGAGTAGTAAGTTATGCAATTAAAATACAAAATATTGTGCCGTGTTATTGAATACATTCTTACTTAGCTTCTACTGCAATAATACACAGTACTGCAAATTTAATGTTGTGGAGATTGCATGAAAAAACTATAAATTACATAAAAAAAAGAAAGAATGTTAAGAACTCATTATCGATGAAAAAATATTATATCCTCACCATGGACACGGCGGTGCAGATGTGTGCGTCGGAGGGACGGGGCGGCGTCACCGCGGGATCGAACCTCAAGTCTAATTGCAGCATGTACACAGCCGCCGCTAGTGTACTTACTGACACCATTAGTTGCGCAACCGCCACGCCAACACACGTTGTGCTGCTGCACCTAAGACAATACTTTTTTTTTAATTTATGACAAAAATGAACAAAAAAGCATGCAGGAAGCGTGCTTTTAATATATAAGATTACACAAATTGCGCTTTTCTTCTTCGGATATAAAAGCACAATGACCTACGGACAATCACATGCCCCGGGGAAGCTCAAAGATTTGTTACCGATCCTAAAATTCTAGTAATAGCAGTAGTAATCCATAATGTGGAGTGGTAAGAGGCTATAACGCTAACAAACCATAGTATAGTAAAGTTTCAGTTTTATGCACAATGAGTGAACGCTTAACCACAATCTTACACGATGTTAATTGACAATGAAGCAGTACATGGTTAAGTGTACAAGTTTAGAATATTCTGGCTAATTATAATTTTATGATATTAGATATTAAGGCTCACTTCTCTATTAATCTTAAATATGGAACACAGTATTTTTTTCCAAATAATGTACTGGCAGAAATACATGATGAGCTGGCATTTTACTATATGGACCCGGGCAAGAGAGGTTCATTGTTACTGAATTTTGTCAATGACTTGCAACAAGGAAAATAATGAAGTCTATAGCGGATGAAATTTATACAAAGAGACTTGCATACATGGGAAACCTTATTATTTTTTATAGGGGATTCTTGTTTTACTCGTCCATGCAAATGAAAGTGAAACATGACTATTTTATAATAGGACTCATTTTTGAGCGACGTTTATATACCGCCACATGTGTTTGAAAGCTGTTGACCATTTTATACCAGTACGTGTTACGTATCTCAGATCATTGAATCGTGAAGGGCGAAGTTTTATCTTACTTACATTTGAACTATCAACGTCACGAATTTGATTTGTTGTCAATTTTCATACTCGTCTAAAAGGTTCTGAATGAGTTTGATGGGCATATACTCCTTACTAAAAGGATGAAAATAATCAGAGGGTCGGTATACAAAATCATCTATGCCAATGCAGTTACGACTCCCTGTTTGTTACGGCGGTCTATAGGAGGATAGATGAACCGCTCACTCGTTTACCTACTCTTCGTATAAAAAAAAAGTTAGACATACCCTATATTCATAAGGGATCTAATACAGAACGCCAGCATTGCTATATGTGCCGCAACTGCAACCGTCCACAAGGCAGTCAGTGGCACCGCGGCACATGGCGCTGGTCCTAACACTCTCCAGGGCGTTCCCCATCTTCTCGTTGTTCTCGATCGTGCTGAATTCCATCCTCCGAATCCCCGACTGTAGTAGACCGAAGTAGCTGATAAAGAAATATTTAATTATATATCATTCTATTAAAATTTACTATATTATTAACAATTACTTGGTAACATCTATTTGAAAATCATTTCTGCGTAAATTTTGTAATAGAGATTTAGATGTAAGAATGGATAAGTCAGCAGTTAAATTTGCTGAGGGCAAAGTTTCGCGAGCGTTTGTGGGACGCCTGTATGCCAACGGGTTACTTTATGTAAATTTGCTTTCTCCTCCGAAATTGCTTATCTCATGAGAAAATTATGCTCTATACGTCTTTTTCATATCATAAGGTACGACAAATATTATGAAGATGCGAAAATTTAATGAGCACTTTCATCCATCTCCCAAAACTCTCAATTCCAAATGCATGAATTAACTTGTCCATCAATTTTAAAGTGCCAAACGAATGTTTTCAGTTGTTAAGGACTACTTTAATATATGTAAAAAGTATTTTCAGGAGTTTCTATTTATTTCAAATCACATCAGATAAAAAGTGCAAAAAGTATTTATGATATTATCAGCTGTGCTAGGAATGTTTCTTCAATTATTAATTGCTTTATTTCGTTTACTTGCTGCTATGACCGTTATAGCTCCGGTTGGTACTCCTAAGCCTAGTGCTGGCTTCTGCTTCTCCTCTAACCAACCAACTGCCCCCACCACTAAACCACCAATCCCGCATACAATCTAAAAGAAAAAAAATATAAATGGTATAATACCATTGAAATAACAAGTGATAAGAAGATTGGTGGAAAATGTTTTCATTTAATAAAACATTAAATATATGTAGTAAAAAGGGAAGAAAATGTAGCCAGGGTTGAGTCTTAAAAGCTAAACTTGTAGACGAATCTCAGGTAACGTTAAAAAAATTCAACGAAGATCAATATATTATTAATGATATTTATGATAAAGACTATGTCTGAAACCAAGAACTGCTGTTAATTAAATTTTATCACGATTTGAATGTTAATAATCAATTAATGATCAGATCGAATAACTGGACTTAAATTTGTGACAGATTTATTTTTTAATTGTAACTATATTATTGTCATTACATTTATAAGGATGAAGGCATTATCTAAATATTGGCGTTGTTTCAAACTTTCAGAGACCGAAATATCACGGACGGTTCTATCGCTTGCAAATTTTAAATATTTGTACACGATAAAGAAACAAATGCATTTGCGAACTTCAGCCACAGGGCTTTGTAAGAAATTTTTATGAAGTTGTATATTAAAAAAATGACACGAAAACTTCGTTTCGAGAAAAATGTCAGTTATTTTAAAGATTTATAAAAATATTATTTGATTATGTATTTTTTAATTGGTTATGTTTATAATACATTTCTTCATTGCAAATAATATTTCCTTTCCTTCATATGTATAAAATTCAAACTCCTGACTTATTCACGGAATGACTATGCATTAACGGACAGTTTAAGCCGCAGGTTCTGGAGACGTAAAATTTGGAGTGTGTTTTCTTCATGATGTGTAGGTATCCATTAAGAGATTAAGGGTTTTTTAAATTTAAATTTTAATTGGCGGAAAGGGAGAGAGGGTTTTAATTTCAATGAAAATTTTTATCTATTGAGTCCGTGGATTTGTTAATTAGTACCTATGCCGGAGGAGGATTAATCTTAAGATGAAATAAATTAAAAATATATTGCCCAAAGAAGCGAGCGGATAACGGTTAGTGTCTAATAAATTATTTGTCTCATCTGATTTACAATTTAATCTGTTTTATGAAACTGGTTCAAAGTAGTATTATCTATTCAGGTCCATTTAGAATATTAAATCGTGGCAACCCTAATTAAGATTTATGTGCAATAAAACACCTGTTCGTAGGAAATTGCAAATCTGCGTAGTATCTGTCATCGAAACTTTACTGTGCAAAAATATTTCGATATCGAAACTTTATTGTTATTGGCCTGATCTATTTATACTTTACACGAGATTTCTGTCTTCTATTTTAGTTCTCGCTTTTATTTTTCGCTTTTTTTTTGTAAGGAAGGTTATTTTGTTTTTATTATTGATTCATTAAGTATATCTATTTCGCTTTTACACGGTTTTTAAATCACTACAATTTTTTTTAATGGTTATGGACTATCATATGACCACGATTTC
Source organism: Pharmacophagus antenor (assembly GCA_018245475.1). Lineage (NCBI taxonomy): Eukaryota > Metazoa > Arthropoda > Insecta > Lepidoptera > Papilionidae > Pharmacophagus > Pharmacophagus antenor. Next base: position 37,731 of record DWQX01000433.1, on the reverse strand, counting down.
ACCTGATGTTAAGTTACAATGAGGCCGTAGAAAATGAAGCGTGTTCGCCCTGAATACTTTTGTCTGTCCCATGTATGACTGCCGGAACACAGCAATCCTGTTATGGGGGAAGATTGAAATTGCGGGTAGTAGCTAGCCAGGTGGGTTCGAAAAACTTACCTCCATCCAGATTACACTACTCCTATAGTCTGGAAATCGAACCTGGAACTTCCATAATATATTTAATGTCGTCTTTAATATATTCATCACTACAATCAACCTTGATGAAGTATGTATTAAATTTTACCCTAAAGATACAATTATTTTATCGACAAGTAACTCAAAATAAGCGTTTTGATGAATTTTTCTGTTAATACCATTCTAGAATGAATATTGGAATTGCTGTTCAGGCGACAAAATGAAAATGTGAGTAAAGTAGCTCGTAATAGTACGTAGAATTGTACCGCCTACAAACAGCTGCATAAATCGACGAATATATATTTCTTTATTTTTATAAATATTAGTAAACGCTTTTTCTGGTAATAGTTGTAAGCGATACCAATAAAAAATTATACTGTCAAAAATTGTAAAATTAAGTAGGAACCAGCTGTTTTTAACCACTATTTCTGCTTGCTTTTTGATATAAGATGTTACAAATGTCAAATTGTTTCATTATTAACTGTTCTTTTCAAACCGGACAAAAAGACAATAGGCATTACTCTATACTTGCAAATGTTGCTATTAACATATTTAGATTTTCTTTTCAATTGCAAATACGTATCGATATGAATAAGAATAATAAATTCTTTATTTACCTGCAAAACTCTAACCCTTAAGCCAACAGCAAACGGGTATGTTTGAATCCCCGGCGATAGCTCTTCCCCTTTGGAGACTCCGCTCACAGCGCTGCATACCGACTGCTTCCGAGACCACATCTCCAGTCCGGTACACTATAAGAGTATTTCACTTGATCGTTATAGTTCACATACGTCACAAGCATGGCCGCCGCGGCTGTGATCCCCCGACTTCTCCAATACGCTAAGGACGATCAACTAGCGGGTTTTAAAGGGTATTAATCTCACATTACTTTGACTTCCCCCAGAATTTCGGATGTTTCGATGATTTCGCACCCGATTACAAAAAAAAAAAAAAGATCAGAAACATGGCTACATCGACACATTGACTCAAGTTATTTTAGATATGCCGGTTAGTCTAACTATTTTTATCCATACTTAATTAGGCTCTTATATGCAAGCCTTGTTATCCTATTAATAATATAATTATTTAATTAAGTATGGACAAAAATAGCCTTAACGGTATATAAATAAACCTCTTTCGTCCGTCTGTTGAATATTCTTGCATATACTGCTAAATGAAATCAGATTAATTTTGTTACAAATATTGATGGAACCTTTATAAAGGTCATAGGTGTTTCTTGTAGTGAAAATTATTTTTTGATTTGTTTTGAACACAGTTATGCTCTTATGGTGGCAGATTAACATAAATGGTTGTAGCTAGTCAGGTGGTTCCAAAGATCGATATCACCGTCCAAATTTAACTATTCATACGGCCTGGGGTTAACCACTATGCTAAAGATCAAATTAAAGTTCATACTATCGAAGTTTAACATTTTTGAAGGTATTTAAAAATTTTGATTTAATATTATTATGTACCTGTGTAGTTGACATTAATAGAGTGGAAATGAGATGATTATATCTTGATGTTGTATTTATTAGTAACATATATTGTTATATAAGTAATATAATAAATATGTTATAATTTCGCACATCGATAATGTGTTTGATAACTACTTATATGTTATCAGTGTTTAATGAAACAAACCTGACGGGTTTGTATCAGCACTCGAAATTGCTTTTACAATATCAACTGTACTAGTAGGCCCTAAGTGTATTATTTTATTAAAAAAATAGTATAATGACTTTTTTTTGCCAATCGCTTATTCCCTTACCTGCTAATGAAAACTTAACAGATGCGCTCTCCAGGATCACCTTTTGTCATACAGGCGCGCGTAGTTCTGCGGTGTATTGGAGGAAAAAAAGAGGTATAGTTGGCAACATAAGACCTTTTTAATTTCACAGAAAAAAGAAAATAAAAAACAAAACAAAAATTTGTTGGCCGCAGTGAACTCATCAGTTGTGTGAGTCGTATATATACGCCGGCGGCAGTTCAGGGATTAAGAAATACCACTGGCAACATAGTTGCGTAAACCCTGGTATTGCGACTAACCAAGGTAGATGGTCACAAACTTACCATCACGAGAGCCGTACATTCTTTTACCTTCGCTATAAACATTTTGATGCCCCTAATAAATATACTATAAGTCATAAATAAATTGTGAGCCTCACAGCAATATGCGAGAGGATCGAAGAAAATCCATTATCATTCAATAGATGGAGCTAATTTATTTCGTTTTAGTATTTTTTGTAATATTATTATGTTAGCATTTGTTGCTGTAACAGATATACACAAAATGAAATTAAAATTTTAATTTTCTGCCTATTACGGTTCATGAGATAGAACCCGCCGACAGACAGACAGACGGATACTTACAGACTGCGGAGTCTCGGTAATAGGATTCCGATTGTCTCCCTTTGACTATGGAATCAAAAGATATATATATATATGGAATCAATCAAAAGATATAGAAAACGATCCTTAATAAAGTTGGTACAATTTATATTTTAAAAAATTCTTCTTTCTTCTATATAATTTCAAACAAAAAAAAATATCAAAATCGTACCTCTCTGTTAAAAGCCTAAATATAAAAATAAAAACAATAAAATATGAAATAAGCATCGAATTGGAAACCTCTCCGTTGGCGATAGCTAAAGGAAAATTTATCGTAGATTTTCACCCGAGAATGTGAATCCTAAATTAACAAAGTCATCAATTACGTTGGCTTGTAGCTCGTTTAGGGAAGCCGCAACAATACTTTGGGAAGTCCCATCTTAATCAGGCGCCTTATCTCGAGCAACTAATGTCTCTGTTGCTTCACAGATTCACATAGAATAGATCTTATTACCTATATTAACCTTCTTTTGTAGGCCTTGCGGAGAAATATTTAAAATCCTCGTCTCATTGTTTTATTGGTTCTAATAGAGCCTCAAAGACTATTTAGAGATGCTTTTTTAATAAAGTTTAGAAAAAATTAGAAGCGCCAATAGATAAATTGTTATTGCCACGGCTTGAGAATGTGCTGCAGCTTCAAATCCATCATTAATTAGCGTACGATAATTATAGTAATTCGTTTCACTAGTATTATTACATGCATGAAGCTTAATATTTTTTTTAATTATTAACATAAAACAGATATAATCAAAGATTATGAAATATTTTCTATTATAGCTCTCTTTCTGCTGAAATCACATATTTTTTTATGAAAGTCAACATAAAAGCACTTCTTTCCAAAGTAAAAAAAAATAAATTACCGGACCATCCTGTAAATAAGTTATACGCGGATACACATTAAAAAGGACACACAAAAAATACACGGGTGGGTTTCGAAACCTACTCGTGGTCAGGTAAAAAGAGAAAAAGGTTAGCCGAAACATTTTTACTTTTGTTGATCTGCGGTGATATGATTTATGTATCACGTCTGTCCATCGTACCATTCGAACAGAAGACGTTTCATTTATAAACATAAAAAGTTGGTCCTGTGTTGTCTGTGTCCTTAGAGGGAACATTCGGTAGTAAAGGGTTAAATATTAAATGTGATCCCAATTAAGATAGCATTAACTGCGTATTTATCTATTAATTTACATTCTTAAACAAACATTCGTAAACAACACCCACACATAGAAACATCACGGGCAATTAGTCTGAACTCCCACCATACCAGCAATAAAAAATTCTGTTGCCTCAGTTGACACAGGACACAATTATGTCTCTCTGGAGTTCAACAGAGAAGGGTAATGATTGTGTAAGGCTTTTTTTTTTATTTAACCAGACATATTTTTTGATATAAACATGATGATAATATGATACATATTAGTTTTTTATCTGTAAATTGAAATTTTCATATCGTCAACAGGCTAACAATTAATTTTACATGACATTAAGTGATAATGAGGCCGTAGATGGTGAAGCGTGCTCGCCTACAAAACTCTGGCCGTCTCATATATGAATTGGATAAGGACAATCCTGTTAAGACGGTAGATTGAGGGTTCGGAAAAACCCAACCATATATCACTGATATAACTTAATCAAGAATTTTCAGAATTTTGCAAAAGAAAAAGTATTTACAGTTTCATAATGTGATTTAATCACTATGTGTGAATAAAAAATCTTTACCGGATATTAACGCTTTGACAAGAAATAAAAAAAAAACTTTTAGGGTTTAAACTTTAACTTTCGCCCGTAAATTGTCATAAAAAATACAAATGGTATGCAGAAAAATGTTTCGGCGAAATTAAATACTTAATATGAGGGAACTCTGCGATTGTATTTCATTAAATATTCACTTCAATAGTCACCAAGTTTCTACTTTTTGTTCGACATTTTCTTAAATGAAACGAGATTAAATTTGCCCGTATAGCGAATTCTCGCAAAACTTCCATCCATACTTAGCCTTACGGGGGTTGTCACGTAAAGTAGTTAAAGAATATTTTCATTATCAGATTGAAATTGAAAAAATAAAATAGGATAAAAAATCAATATCCATAAACAAGTGTAAAAAAATCATACCGTAATTTTAAAAGAAATTACTTAAAACGTTTTCATATATTTTAAAATTTATAAACATTCGATAATTTTACTGTTTGAAAGCAAAACTAAAACTTAGATAATTGTAACCATTGTTATCCAATTACAATGGATTATACATATAATGGATAAAGCACATAATTTCACTATGTGTTTACATTAATGAGAACAAAATTGAATAAAATAGAATTCTTACAATGTTACTACGGCTTTTGGTATTTTTAACGTTTAAAACCAGAAGTCGGTTGCCATTAATTTGAGGTGTTTGTTCAAGTTTTATTAAAAAGACTGTCTACTCGTAGCATATTTTATACCAACTAAAATAATGATGGTATTTTCGCTTTCCTAAATCTACTAAAAGTTGTGTAAACAATATATTTAGGAGGTTTAAAGTTACACCGATCTCCTCGAACGCTTAAAGTTTGCCTTAAACAATTGCTTTTAACTGAAACTAATGTCGAAATTGCTAATGGATTTGATGGCGCGAATTTTCTTATAAATTTTCATATTACGTTCTTAACTGGTACTGGGATTTAGTACTTAATTGTTATAAAAAATTGTTAAAGAAAATTACGAGGAAAATATGAACAAACTGCCATATTAATGTTTCCCCTTTTTTTGTAAAGAGAAAAAATTGCCATTTGAAATTTATCGAGGAAATTGTCAATGAAGTGAATATTTAGAAAAAGGAATTATAACTCTAATGTGAGTGTAAATTTTAGCTGATATTCGCACCAAAGAAAGCGGAATTATCTGACTTAAACATTCTTGTCAAATTGTCAGGGATCAAAATGTTTGTCATTTTGTTTCTTTAAAACTCATTCCGAGGAAAAAGTTGTTTGCGCCCAATTTGAGCAAGTAATAAAGCGAAATAAATAGCTTGTACTGATGACCCGTGAGAAATAAAATTTGTGATTTTTATTTCATTTACTTATTTTTTCTGTATTGAAATATTAGTGTTATTTTAGTTAAAGATACAAATTACAATATATAGATACAAATTATTACTTTTTTACATTTTTAGATTACAAGAAAACATGTTTTAAACTTATTTATATATTTGTTTTTAGCGTTAGTTGGAAATGGGCAACTTCGATTTAAAGTATTACTATTTACTTATATTAATTTTATTGCGTGTATATATATATAACATGTAATTATAAAACTCGCCTTAAATATTGACATCTAAACTGCTGAACCTATTTTAATATTTAATTTTATAACTTTTAATAATACCTCGTCCACTTTACTACACATCAAATATCTGTTTATTTGCTTGAGGTTATCAGCTTATCTTTTACGTTATAATAATTTTTATTTATCAAGAATTTATTTTTTTAATAATGCCCAACCATGGTTAGTAATTAAGTTAGTTGTTACTTAATTATTTAATAATTATTAATTTATCTAACTACTTAGATTTTTAATTACCTTGCTCTACTATAAATATGAAGTGTTTTTAATTTATTATCATTTACGTTTTGCTATTTCTACTTCTGTGTTTCTATCCTCAAATATCTGTTTTCTTAAATATATTTACCAATAAAATTACGGCGCTCAGTAAAACCAACTGTGGTTTTTGTTGCGTTTTTGTATTTCTTTTGTTACATTGTGTGTTCATGTATGAAATTAAAAAAAAATAAATTACAGGGCATGTGTAACGCTTTCGTTACCAGTAAGGGAAGTCTAAGACTCTATTTAACTACAATAAAATTAACTGGTATTTTATGACGGTCTTATTGTAAGCCAACATTTAGTGAATTTAGTCTTAAGAGATAAGCAGATTTTTTTTTAGCAAATCCCTTAATAATCTATATTTATAACTGTGTTCGTATCTCTAAGTGGCAGCAATAAATTGAACTATCTTTGCAAATGTCATCTCTGGAGAGCTACGGAATAATCTTATTGTGATTTACATTACCAGCGTTCAGTGGCGTGCCTGCAGGGCAAGCCCGAGTACTTTTATACGCATCTACATAAAAAAAAACGTGACATATTTCTATTTTTATTAATCTTTATGCACGCTTCTAAACTCTGTAGAAATTATGATTGATTAAATTTAATGCATTATATTGGTTAAATGTATTATGACGGACTTTCGTTAATGTGAGTAGCGCAACTGCCAGCGTTATCGGAACAGTTATCTTATGGTATATTTTTTGGTATATATTTTTTAATAATTTACAAAAAATAATTGAAAATGAATTAATAGTTTAAATGTTGTCGAAAATTACAAATACGTATTATTTGATTGCTTGTAGGAAAAATTATTACATAAATTGCCAATTCAACTAAAACAATTATTTTAGAAAATATGCAATGCGTTTATGTTTTATTATTTTGTTCAGGGCTAGAAATATTTATTTGAATTTTACTTGTAATTCAAAGAGATTCTAATGATGGGATTATGTGGTCCTCGCTGCATAAGGTTTTAGGTTTAAAAAAGCTTTATAGTATCAAAACCTATCTTGACATAATGTAAAATATTACCAAATTCTGAAGCTATCTATAAATCACTGCTTCCAATAGAACGCTGAAGGCTATTCATTTGTTAGACAATACTAAATATAAAAAAAAATTAAGACTTAGGAATCCGTTAAAAGGTATTAATTAGTGCACGAAAGTTTCAATCTTTAAGTCGATTCTCGATAAAGCAAGCGTAAAAAACTTGTATGATTTATTTTTTATTTAAAAATGAAGTTATGTGTAGTATTCATTTGAACTATCGGATAGGGAAAAAGCGTCATCATTATAAATAAAAAAAATACTCAGTCTAATACAGGCGAGCAGCTCATGAAGCTTTTAAAAAGCTCTTAAGCTTTTCATGTATTGCGTAAAATTTGTTAATTAATAATAACATGTTAAAAGTGTGGAAAATAATATTATGTTAATTAATAATGAAATTATTTTTGCTTCTAACAATATTAAATATTTTTTCTACAAGTGTTACAATCAACGCAAAATTGTAAAATTTTATGTTTGTGCATCGACAAATGAAGATAATAGACCAATATTAGTTTCCGTATCCGGTAAGCTCGTGGTAGAAACCACAACGCAATTTTTTTTTTAAATATAACACTGATATCAAAAAGAAAGTAATACGGTATCGCAGGAAGATGCCAGTTTGTTAACATAATGAACTTTGTCAAATGTTTACAAAACTGAGAATTTAACGTAAAACTTACCGCGCATGTAACATTATATTTACAACATATTGCACATCACTTAACTAATATAAACAGTTATTTCATTATAAGTAAAACATTTTACGAAGTTCGCATTGCGTTAGGAAGCAAACGTCCGTTCCCTTTTGTACGTGAAAATGAACTGAAAGCACGAGCCGGGAGTTGCCGTTGGAAAGCTCAAGTGGACACACCTCTCTGCACACATGAAGTGTTAGAATAAATAATTAAAATTAAATAAATAAATAATTATTTTCACGATTATGAAATTATATAAATCATTAAAATACAAGGATTTGTTTTATTCCCTTTAACTTAAAAACTGGTGTGTTCGCGTGTTTCAATTTTATTTTTTACTACATACTGGTTTTTTACATTTAACTGCCTTTATAGCATAATGGTGTACCACTTGCCATATAAAGCGGAGGTCCTTATTTCGATTCTCGGGCAACATGATTAGTAGGTTTTCTAGACCTGAACGGGAAAATAACATTTTGTGTTCCGATAGTAAAACATGTGAAAGCCAGAATATTTTGGGCAAGCTAGCTTCTCGATCTACAGCCATTATTGAAAATAAAAAAAAATTCTTTGACACAGCGACCGCTAGGTTGGTAGGTCCATAATACGGCTCTGCAACCAACTAAGTCTCGATATCCGGATGTTGGAAGAGTTTTCAATAGCTATCAACCTTACATTGTCAATTTTCCGCCAAAGCATAGATTTCTATCGGAGGACACCCTTCATAAAATTCGAAACTCATTAGCACTTAAGGTCAGTGAAATAATGTTCAAGATGGTGAAGAATATTATATTTAATTAGTGCATTAAACAAAAACTGTTTTATGTACGTTTTATTTAAATACTTAAAAGATTATTTGTAGACAATGTAATAAAAAATAACGTTTCTTTGATCCTATCAAATTCGTTTAAATCCTTAGAAGTCTTTAGTACACAATGCAAGTAATAAATTTGACTATTTCAGTCGACTTAAGCAAGCAACGTCGAACTGAACAAGATATCGGGAGTTATTTCATTGCAAGCGTTCGTTGTAGTGAAGTTGTAAGCACATTTGCTGTTACAGTATTATTGGATTTCTCTCGCCTGGAGCTCCTCTCATAGTGTAAAAAGCCAATCAAATCTTCGAAAATTACTCCATATATACTTATAGAAAAGTATGTATAAGTGTGTTTAAAGTATGTGTAACATCTCCGAAGAAATATGGTGTCTGAATAATTTTTAGAAATACTTTTTGTAATGATAAACAGAATCCATATATCAACTAAAACGATTTTAAAAAATATGATGTCTGTTTTTATGGTAACTTACTTCATTTATTCGACGGCGTCCGTGGTTTATTCACTTCTATTGTAATACGGAGGCCCCGGGTTGGATTCCTGAATCACAGGATTAGCGGAGTCTGGATATTGGTAGCGTTTCTAGAATTTGCCTGGCTAGCTACCGGCCTCAATGTCAGTCTACCGTTATAACAGCTTTGCTTTCATACGAAGAGTCAGATGTATTTTAGGCGAACATGCTTTACTATCTTTAACCTCATTGTCACTTGACATCAGGTGAAATCCAGGCCAAGTGTATGTCAATAAAAAGTGGTCGTAAGTGATGAAGCGTGTTCGCCCAGAATACATCTGGCACTCACATGTATGATTGCTAGAACATAGCAATGTTCTTAGGGCGGCAGATTGACATTGAAGGTAGTAGCTAGCCAGGCGGGTTTGAAAAACCCTTCCACCATCCAGACTTCAAAACTCCTGAGACCCGAAAATCGAACCCGGGACTTCCGCGTTACAAGTCAAGCGGTTCAACTACAGAGTTACGGAGGCAGTAACGCTTGAATTAAATTTGATCTAGATTTAGTTTTGTCGTCAAATTTAAAGTTAAAAACTTAATATTCGTCACTTAGATACGCACTAACAGAAATAGAACCCACTTCTTTCATATAATGCGAAAGAAGCTGCCGCTAAAAGTGTTGCAGCTATTAGTGAGTGACGGTGATCACTTACTATAATGTTAGCCGTCAATTTTCCATAAAAAAAAAAATTGAACCGTGTAACTTACGTGTTATTATTTATTATTTCCGGATGAGAATAAACCCCTTCAAACATTACAGGAATATTTTTATTTGCATGTTCTTCATTAGATAGGTAAAAAAATCGGACCAATCAAAACAACGCTATTCATAAAATAAATAGCCAAGTGTGAGTCGGACTCGCAATAGGAATGGTTCCGTGCAGGATAAAAAGAGTTTATAAGCAAGGCAGGCAAAAAGTTGTAAATTCAATCGCATGATATGTATTAAATAATTCCATTGACACACAATAGATGGAGCTGATTTAGGTAAATTTATTTTATTTCAGTATCTTTTGTAATATTATTACTTTATTAGCTGATGTGGTGTCAATAGATATACAAAATCAGTGAAAATCACAACTTTCTACCTATTACGGCTCATGAGATAGAGCCCACTGACAGAAGAACAGACTGAGAGACAGACAGACGGTCGTTTGGAATCTCTTTAATATGGTTCCGATTGTAACAATTCAGTAACAGAACGCTAAAAAGAACAAAAAAAAATACACGTCCACTTGATTTAAATTCCTTATTCTCGTCGGTTCAAAAAAACTAATTATCGTCATGATGATGATGATGATATTAATCTATCTCTTAATGGAAAAGGCAAAGGACTTTAGTCGATACAGCCAGGTCTTGTTCTTATCCTAGTTATCTTCATTTCCTTCTGTCACTGCAACGAGTTGCTTCCGATCGATGTTAATGATTCTCTTGTAATTTCCATTACATCGAATTACTATACTTTTAAATTGAGCGCGCGATAAGTTCGCGGGCGATAAATTTTATTGCCGACCGTCTGGGAAATGTTAACCGCAATGTGGTCCAGTAAATTCCGCTATCTTCGGACGAAAGCCCCGGAGGGACATTGGGCCCTGCAAATAACACTATCCGGCAATCTTGGACATTTCGTACCCGCCCGTTTCTGCGTCACTGATAGTGACACATTTGTTTTTTTTTTCTTATTGGTAATCCGCTAACATTTGACCGCAATTTCACATGATGTTAAGTGATATTGAGGTAATGCGCGCTCGACCAGAATACACACCAATACTATTATGGCGGCTGATTGACAGTGAATGTGGTTGGCCAGTAGGGGGTACAAGGCTACCGTCCTAACTGTCAAACAGAACTCGTGTGACCCGGGATCGAAGCGGAGACCTCCGCGTTACAGCTAGCCGCAAGCCGCTACGCCAGTAAAACAGATGCGGTTTGTTACTTCATAAATAATTTACTAAATTTTTTATAGGTATGTGCCACTGGAATATCTGTCCCATATCTTTTTTCACTGTGACGTTTGATAAATTTATTGTTACTTTCTTAACGCTTAAGACGTAAATGACTCATGATGTGTCGATCTGTTATTAGAGACGCGACGAGATTATAACCCTAAGTACATGCAACTTTATGTTAGTTTTGTTATAATCCATGTTAATGGTGATAAATAAATAAATAAAACGTTCGACTGTTTCTAGAATGTGATATATTCTGATAAGAGTAAACATATAATTTGTAATACAAGGGCCTAATGCAAAACAAATGATGGATAGTTCAGTCAAGCCTTTGTGAAAGAAAGACTTTCTGGAATTAGTTATTTAAAGCAAAATTGAGTATTAACGTAAATTAACGTGTAAGCGGCGATTAAAACACTTGTGGTTCGTTAGTTTTTACAAAAAATATATTAAAATCGTTTAATGTAGTTTAGAATTACAATGGGTAGTATTAACTTGACTGCAATTTCACATTATAAGTAAATATATGGACCGATAGACAATTATTCGTGAGCACATTAATTTACATCCAAAATTTTTTTGATTTTCGTTTAAAAAGTGTCATTTTAACCTTACATTTAACATAAAATCTTCCATTTCACATTTTTTATTTTTAAATAATTAAGGTTTTTAAACGTTACAGAACATATCCCCAGTATTATAATTACATAATTGTTTACATAATTTAACCGGTATATTGTGTCGTCGTAAGACACTATAAAACATTTTTTTTATAATATTACGATTTTATTTTATATGAATAACAAAAAAAGTTATCGTTTAAATTTTTTTATAAAATGTGAAATTATCGTACGTCACTAATGTCATGACCACACTGATGCAAAATGTTTAAATGCGACTGACATGTACGTCAAAATCGTGTGTTGTCAGGTCAATATTAATTATGAATATAAAAATAAACTGAAATTGTTAATTTAATGTTGTGATGGGATCAAAAGGGCCTGATAAACCGACAGACAAGAAGACATCAATCCTACTCTCTCCGAGTAAAATTAAGGTAGAACCGACGTCATCCAAAGATACAGGGCGTGTGACCGTAAAAAAGGTACCGTCAAGTAGTTTACCACCCTGGTACAGAAGATTTTATACATACCTCTACAACAGAGATGAGAAGACAATATGCGGCAGACCGAAGAAGAACTGGTTGTACATTATCATCTACTCCTTTATATACTTTTTGTTTTTGTGCACGTACACAATGATACTCTTGTATACCACGCTAACAATAATAAAAATGAACGGTGTGTACCACTACATCGATAAAACCGAACTGTACACGTATTCCTACCACGGTGTTGGTTTGTCCGCAACACCAACGGACGTGAGTAATTTACCACTGATCTGGTACAAAGAGAGCGATGCGAACGAATACCGGAAATATATTAACGCTATTGATAAATTACTTATAGAAAATAGAAGGAAAAGGAACGTTAATGAATCCCTTTTGGGGCCGTGTGGACAGTCTCCATACGGTTACGGTGAAAAACCGTGTGTAATTATAAGGATCAACAGACAACTTGGATGGGCAGTGAAACCTGTTAACTCTAATTCAAGCAATATTCAGGACGTCCCAGTGAAGTTGAGAAAGTTACTAAGTAAACATCGAGGAAAACTCATTATGATGTGTGACGGGTATCATCGTTATGATAAAGAGCACGTTGGTACGATCAACTATTTCCCGGACCCACCGGGGTTCGACGTCAGTATGTTCCCGCTGGACATGCAAACAAGCTCGCCGCTGGTAGCGGTACAGATCTCGGATTTCACTTTGGGCATTTCAATAACCATTGAATGCAAGCTGTGGTACGACGGCGGCACGTCTTCCGTGCATTTCTTGCTTTACGTAACACCGAATAATACCATTTTATAAAATATAAATAAGCTTACTTCATGAAAGTCATAAGGATTGTGAATAAAAATTAAAATTTTTGTTTTTCATTTGTATTCTTAACTCAATTTCCATATTGTTGGAGTGGAATAAAAAATAATAGTATTTATAATAAATAAAATATAAACTGTACAAATTTTTGTACAGTTTATAAAATTTTATATCATTGCTCTACCTACCTATCTTTGTACATTTTTAATTTTCGTAATATTGCAATTGTACCGAATATCAATTTCAACCAAGTGAACAGCTACTTGTTGGTAGAATAATTAATGTAAGGTAGTTTTCGACGGTATATCGACTACCACCGTGGCACAGTGGTTTACGCGCTTGTCTTGTAACGGGGAGGTCCCGGGTTCGATTTCCAGGCCACAGGAGTAATAGAGTCTGGATAGTAGTAGCTTTTTTGAACCTCCCTGGCTAGCTACGACCCTCAATGTCAATCTGACGCCATAATAACATTGCTATATTTCGGCAGTCATACATGTGAGAGCTAGATGTATTTTGGGCGAAAACGCTTCATCTATGGCTTCATTGTCACTTAACATCAGACGAAATCAAAGCCAAGTGCGTCTATCTATAAAAAAAATATCTATTTCAACAGTCTACCTTAATTTTTTGCTATAATATTTAGACTTAAATAGGTTAACTTCTTTACCAATAGTTTCGATTTCAGTCAAGAGTCGTTATAATATATGTAATAATAATGATAATATAAGTGATGTTATTTCTCAATTTATTGGCTCTCTAATGCTATCATAAGACAGCGTGAAACAATTTCGCCAATGAAACAAATTTCTGTTAATAATGTTTGATATGTTCACTAGAGGTCGATTGTAATCTCATTCTCTACTCAACGGGATGCCTTATTTGTTTCCTTTATTACAGCAATTGTTCACCCCACTATATATATATATATAATAATAATAACCCGTATAATACATATGTCAACTATTCGTATAATTGAAATCCATGTACTATCTTCACATTTATATTTACGTGGGGGAAATGCTTTGAATGTTTGTCATTGTGTTTGTCTAAATTACATAACTTCTTTAATCAAGCACTAACTTTGGTTTGATTGTTTTTATTGAGCACGATGCACGGTGTAGAATGTAGCGTAGTCTAGCATTAAGTCCACTTATGTGAGTTCCTCAAAACGCATTCAATCGGTATCAAATACATGAGGTTAGTTTTTTTTGTATTGGTTTATTTTCATCGAAGTAGCATTTATAAATGTTTTTAACAGCCATAGGTTAAAACTCCTCAATGTTAAGTGACAATGAGACCGTAGATGATGAAACGTGATATCCAGAATACTCCGACACCCATTTACTGCGTAGCACAGCAACGCTGTTATAGCAGTAGATTGACATAGGAAGTGATAGCTAATCAGGCGTGTTGGAAAAAACACTACAACCATCTAATCTTTAGTACTAATATGGACCGGGAATCGATACCGAAGCCAGCATGTTACAAGGTAAACTGGTAAAACCGTTGCTCTACAGAGGTAGTTAACCTTTCCATTTTTGTGTTATATACTTTATATGCAATACACATAATAGGAAAATAAAACAAAAATCATATTTATGCAATAATTTATTCATACACTAATAATTCAATTTTTATCATAATCACACTATTAAAAGAATCGTTAAGTAGTAAATACAGTAACATTTTTTTTTAATCGAATTTGCATTTACATTGGTAAACCATTCTAGCGGCAAAATATTCGATTAACAAGTAGCTTAATAACGATTAAAAATAATTATAACGGTTTGAATAACGAGGACTTATAGGCTATTTATATTGTAATAATCTGTTTCATCACCCAATACATAATTTCATTGTAAAAATTCAGTATAAAAACACTATCCAAGCAACGAAAACAAGCCCAATCATAAGTTACTTTTATTTTATTTAACTTTAGTAATATGAACACATAAAAACTTAAAAATATAGATTAAAAAATAAAGTTTTACATTGTTCTATTATTCACATTTCAGCAGTAATTACAACAAACAACTTTGCTCATAATAAATTCCTTAACTCTGATGCAAAAATAAACTTAATTTGACCTCAGATGTAAGTCCATGTTAAACAAACCTTAAATAGAAATGAAGTAGTAACTTATTCCGATTGGAGAAGGAAAGTAAGGCGTTTGACTTCGTATTCACGACATTGACCGTGTAGTCGGTGGGATGATTTATTAATTAGAGGCAAATTTTTCTAAGTATTAAAAATTTTAAAGAATCTTTAAAAATTGGACTGAGGGGGTTTATATTAACTGTTATTAGACCTAATAGATAATAGACATACATTAAATATATACTTTCTATTTTTTTAATAATGATTAAAATATGGAACTTTAGTTGTAACTTCATCTGACGATAGTGATTTTGCCGTATTTTTCCAATTATAAATTTGTTTAGGTATGAAAGCAAATATTTTTATTAATTTATTTAATAAATATATAAGTCCATGAAAGTTTCGAAGTCTCCAATCGGACAAAGTTAGTATGCTTTAGGAAAGAAGTTAAAGATTCATAGACATAATCTACTATTCTTAATATATTTTATTGGCACTATCTATGTATACCTATCACATTCGGACCTTGCAGGTTAATTAAATATAATAAGAATATAAATTTTCTTGTGATTACTTTTGGATTTCTTTGGAATATAATGACGTTTCGTTTTTTTAAGTTACGGTAACCTTAAGTTCTGCATTTATGCAAACATTGAAATGTGTAAAAGAAACGAGTGTCCGTCGAATCTACAGATAGTTAAATAAGAAAATTAAAATTGCTATCGAGAACAATATTGATAATTTGAAATTTTTGCACGACAATTATTGGTAGGATTATTAACTTTGCTCATGAATTTTAGCATAGATTATTTATAACCATAAAGTGAATATAATTTTAAATTAAGATACAATTGATAATTTATTTTTAATGTTCTCTATTTAGTCCATCTCTGTCAGTTCGCATTTAAAAAAATTGTTACAATAAATTAACTTTCTAATTTTTCCACGTTTTCTTTTATAAATTACTAATGTTATTTGAAACATATTTACGTAAAACTAACCGAGTTTAATAAAACATGTAATTTATCAAATTCAAGTTGTGTTAAGCCAGATTATATTTATTAGATGAACAAATACAACGTTAGACAAATTTAATTAAGTCGTATATTTAGTACTGTAAAGGCCATTGCATCAGCAGTTATAATTTGTATATTTTATGAGAATTTTATTGGAATGTTACTAACAGGAAGCCCCTTCAGGGTCTGAAATAAATAATTTAATGTTACAAAAATTGCGAATGCGTAAATTTTTTAAAGCTATTACATCCGCTATTCGCATGAAATTGACTGTACTTAGAACTAATTTTTTATAAAACTTGATTTATGTAGTGTAAGTTTGATAAATTGATTAGATCAAAAATTTAATTTTAAAGATTAATTTTGAATGTCTATATAATTGGAAAAAAATTGTAGTTTATGTTCGAAGTAATTATATAAAATTTCGGAAGCTATCGAATGCGTTTTAAGAGCGACTATTTTAGATTATACATTAAACCAGCTATACAATTCCCATTCAGTTTAGCAATATTTATCGTAGGCTTATCAAAAATAGAAGGATTAGAGTTAATATATATCACAAAATATATTCATTGTTATAATGATACGACTTCGTTTTCCATACCAAGGCATTATGAAAAGTGAATCGAGAAACTTTGCAAAGTCTGTTAACTGACAATAGTAAATAAAATTGAAAAGATAAATAAATAAATTTCCTCAAAAAGTAAATTTGAAAAAACGAAAAGGTTACAAATATTAATAGCTTAACAAACAAACATAAATTATGACTGAAATTTTAAGAATTACAACAATGGAATGGTATCGAAAACGAAAGTCTAAAAGTAGGCCTGACACCACACTCAGACTGGACCACTGAAGAAGAGGTATATCTGATTCACTCGGTTATTTGATTATTAAAAAGAAATACAGTAGCTATCTATTTCTACGGCATGCAATAATTGGGGGTGAACGGTGCTGTTAACTTAGCTGAAACTAGCGTGCCGTCTAAAATGCGGGTTTTTCATATCTTACTCTCAAGTAGAAAAGCTTTCATGTTTAAGTCAAGTAATCTAATTAAAGAAAAGTGAAATAGAAACGAATGAATACATTTTTTTTTGTATATCGTCATTCAACAATAAACCAGAAATGTTTGAGTTCAATCAATAAGATGCTAATTGATACAATTTTAAATGACATTACGACTTTGCTACGTAGATAAAATGTCGCTACTCGTAAATATGTCTTTAAATATTATAATAAAATATTTTTAAAATTCGAATAACCAGATAGACTTTGAAATTTAAAAACAATAAAATTTTTGGAAACAGTTCCGCAAATAGACTTAAATTATCTATAGGTGTATAAGAAGAAATTGGTAAATGTAACAGTTTAAAGAGATACAGGATACTTTATAACAACTATATATATATATATATGAAAAGGATGTGCAAATAGGATCGAACAAATTATAACGAAACTGTTATTTAATAAATTTTACATTTGACTCAATATATTTATAATTATTTAAGCCTAATACACAAACGAATACATCTATAAATAATATTGTTAATATTAGTAATGGACGAACACATATCATTCGAGCGAATGCAGTCTACTTAGAGAATAATATTTAAGTCATTGCTTTCAATTCAATCAATCTTAATTCGAATTAAATGCAATATCTACATGACATTAAGTGCACTTCCACACACTTATTAAACTACCATAGTGTCAACATTTTTCAAATGCGTTATGCATAAAATACTCAATAGTAAATTGTTCAATACAAATAATCGTCGGATAGTGCACAAAATGTGTAGATTTTGGACAAAAATTATAACACTCAAAACAAATCTAAAGGGGGCAACACAAAGTGCATGTCACAAGCTTAACTCCAAGTAAAGAATCTGGTACACTCAATCCCTTGAGATCACGCGTTTCCCAACATCATGGATAAATAATCACAATTTCACAGGCTTCTATTCTTTTGTTATAATCACTCGTTCAACAGTGTCAAATGTACACTTATTATACACAACTTTAAGTAATCTCATAGAGTCTTAAGATTTCCTGGTATTACCACTACCTCAATTATTAAAATGACGCTACTAGGCCATGGTCGAAATCTGTATTGGCTTCAAATCTCACTCATTTCTGGATAAATAGCGAAATTGAAGAGAAAATTCAATTTCATAAAGTGGTTTATATCCATCTCTTTTAAAATGTTGATGAAAAATCTATCACTTCAAAATTTTTATACCTATGACAATTAAACTATAAAACTCTTTATAGATCTATAGAAGACAGAACATCCCTCAAATGTAAAGATATGTCAGTAGTGACATGCTTAAAATAATAAGTAAATTCGGTGATGCTAAAAACCCTCGACTCCAACTGCAATCCAATTCCTTCGATAGTACCTGAAGACAGAAATAATTAAAATCGCAAAAACATAGTTACGAAAAGAATTCTAGACATAAGATACTCTGTGCCCTATCTGTATAAACAATATTATTGTACGTCGTAGTGAAATTAATCTTTTGATTTTGAGATCCAAAACTTTATAAAATAATTTTGATATATTATTAAGGGATAAACTTACGTCAATTAATGTCCGATTGTTGTACGAGGGGCACATGGAGAACCTGACGTCGTCACGTGTCGCGATACACTTCGACGGACCGTCGCAAAGATATTGTCTCCTCTTACGGTCCCAAGCTTCGATCCATCTGGAATATTAGAGGGGTTGTCAATGACTAATTCTAAATAACCATTTTTGTTTTATCTTCAAGGTAGTATCTCGGGGAGAACATACGTATCATATGAATAAATAAATAGCACCAAATGCGTCATCTACTCTATTTATCCACATCTCTTCGTAACCTTTCCAAAGAGCTTGCAAGGGATTTTAAAGGTATTGTGATACTATTCTTAATGCATCCAATTACAATTACAATTTGTTTACCATGTACTTTTTATTTATTTTTTATGACAATGAGCTAATACTTGACCTCATTTGCAACACAAATGATGTTGAATGACAGATGATGAATCGTGTTGGGTCAGAACACTTTGGTACTAATATATGTGACTGCTGAAACACACGAATTCTGTTATGGCGGCACATTGATATTAAGCCATCTAATAACTTTATCTCGTCACGCGGCTTTTTGTATTGGGTTATATTTTATACTGGATTATAATTTTCACATTATCGCTTACCCTATTCCACAATCACAAGCCAAGGGATTTCCGGATACAAGGATATCGTGAAGGAACAAGTGATTGGGTACGTCTGGCCACTCCTTTTGCGCTGGATTAGGCACTCTGGCTAGTTGGTTATATCTCAAATCCAATGTCAAGTTCTTAATACGTCCTGGTTTCCAAAATACTTCACTGGCGATGTCTTCAATGCTCGTATTATGAATTGTCAATCGTAAGACCTTTGATTGGACCCCCTAAATATGAAAAATGTGAATAATTTTTTTTTACTACTAAATATTGGTCTCAAAAGAGAAAAAGAAAAGTAAATCCAGCGATAAACTAAATTTTTAATAAAAAACTTAACAAAAAGTGAGCCCTAGAAATATATGCTACAACTTTGAAATAATATTTGCAATAATCTAATAACAAAAGACAAAAGATTTCTTCTCTATTTCAAAGTTATGTGTGATAAGTACTGAATTCATTTAATCATTGTCGCCATTTAAAATAAGTACCTATAAAATATTACTTACACTGAGTAAATATTGAGATATGAACTGCAAAGATCTTCCAGTTAATGTTATGTTATTCAATTTATTGGGTAATTCACCAGTCATCTCCTTGCCGAGGTCTATTTGCGGGTCATCCACTACGATTTGGAGATTTTCTATGGCTGCGTTATAAGTCAACAGCTGTGGTATGTTGAAATCTCTCACACTTGAATAAACGTTTATTTTGAGTGTACGTAATCCAAACATTTTGCTGAACACGCCGTTCTGCAAAGAATAAGAATTATAAAAAAATCTACATCTATATAAATTATGTACAAATCAAATATTTATTATAAAGTATAAAAAATAAAAAGTAAAGAATAAAAAAACTTAAGATACATTTTTTGTTTAAGTCCCGAATGTTTTTTTGTCAATAGAAAAGAATAATGGTCAAAATTATGTAATATCAATATAATAATTACAATGTTGTGGTTATTAAACAAAATTGTCACTTTATAATCACTTTCTGTTTTCTATGACAGACTTAAGTCTCATTTATTGTAATTATTTGTCCTCCGATTTGTATTAAATACAATATGTAAAATAATATCACTCTTAACATACTGGAATTGGATGAAACAATTACGAAAACAGTAATTACCTCTAAAATATTCAACCGAAGACGTGTTACATCAAGATATTCCAAGCGAGGCGACACTCCGTATAGACTAGTATTCCTAAGCGCTGTAATTGGATTTCCTGATAGCGAAAGCCAACGTAGATTGGTCAGTGAATGAGTCGCTTCAGGTACTTTTGTAAAATCGTTGTACGAAAGATCGAGAGCTCGGAGTTTAGTTAAGTTTGCTGTTGTTTCAGGTGATATCGACGGAAGATTATTGTAAGATAAGTCCAGACTCTTTAGTTTTGATAATGCCATAGATGGAATCTGAAATACAAACACGTAGAATTATAATTGGTCTAACGTAGACTGTAGTATAGCTCCTGAGGTAGCTTACTTAAAATTTTATCAGAAATGGATATATTATTTATAAATAGAAATAGGTACGAAAGATAAGCCATATATGTATATTTTTCCTCCTGTATAGTGATAATTGATGATTGCTTACAGATTTCAAGCTGACGTTCTTCAAACCCAAATGAGATAATCTCCTTTCTAAACCTTTAAACATAGTGTTCACACGCTCGCTGGGATTGAAGGGTGAATTGTTGCTCAAGTCCAGCCATCTCAATTTTGGTAATGCCCCAAAAGAACCACCTTCAACTCGCACCAAATGATTGTTGGACAAATCTAACCACGAGAGTGACTGAAATTAGTGAAATTCAAAAATAAATTTACAGTTGTTATTCAATTCATTAGTAATAGAAAATCAAAAGCAATTTATATACATTTTCTTATGAACACTATTTATCATCACATAATTTTAAAATTGGAATAACTAACAAAGCTGAGCAAAAACATATCGTAAAGTAAAAAAAAAATCAAACAGGAGACAATGCTCAATAAAAGTATTTACTTTGCACTTGATTAAAAAATCAAAAAAAGTATTTAAAGTATAACAAAAAAAAACAATAGAGTAATAAGCTAAAGAAAATGTAGAAAAGGTCATAAAAAATCATAAAACAGTTACATAATCAAACAAAGTAATGTAACAATACAGCCATGTCAGGAGGTGCAGAATTTTTAGAGAAAGTAAAGCACATACATAAAGACAAACAAAAATCGCTCTAAACTCTCCATTAGGTACGTATTATTGATGATCTAACAGCTGTCTACCTTGTACAAAATATTCTGCGGGAATTGCTTTTTTTGGTGGAACACTCGCGTGTGATCCCTTCTAGCTGTGTGGTACATGTATTCATCGTTGTAGTCGTCGTGATCCTCGGGCCAGTAGTCCTGGTCGGGGCTCTGGCAACACATGCGGGGACGAGGCCACAAGTTAGCATTAACTACGCACACAACTGGCCGATACAACTACGTCACAGTTAGTAAACATACACGAGAGCTTTCGTCGCTTGCCTGTCTTTGAATTATAACATCATAATTTAAGGACAAAAGTTAGAATGTATATGCAAAAGAACCAAATAACAATGTTTTGGAAACATTGTCTGAAGATATGAAGTGGTATAGTGTTTCAAGTTTTTTCACAACTACAAACAAAGAAGCGACAAAAGATGATTTGCCAAATACGTGAAAGTTATTTAATATATGACATCCCATAAATTACTTTACACTTATAAAAAAAATATAACTCACGTTTCTATTTACATCAACATTTAAATTATCCAATCATATAGACGTTAAATGTGTACAAGCAATTATTCAAACTACTTTTCAAACAACAGGTTATGTTGGATATAATATTGCATTTTAATCTTACAGTGCAATGAGTGAATTGCAATTTATAGTTACCCTGAATCTTTGGACTAGATCAGTAATTGAAACCGCTGGAATTGTGTTTCCGCTTAAATCCAGTTCCACCAGATTACCGGCTGCGGCGTGTGATAGACAATTAGTCGGTACTCTGGATAAATCATTGTTTGACAGGTCCAATCTGTTGGCAAACAAAAACATAAATTTAATTGAAATCTAGAAAGTTTAATATTAATAATATGAAATTTAAATATTTCAACGTTTCACATAGTAACTACATAAATTGTTAGACAAGTTTATTAAGTAAATGTCGTGAATCAAAAATATAATTTTGCAGAAAATAAATTTATTCGTAAAATTACCTTTCGATTGATGGTGAAATAATGAGGTTGTCCATCAAGTTTTTAATATTATTATCAGACAGGTCAACAGAAGTTAATACCAGCATCTCATGGAAAACTTCTATTGGCATTTCAATAAGATTGTTATGTGATATGTCCACAATCTAGAAAATATTTTTTACATGAAATTAGTTACACTGTTGTATTATTCATACAAATAGATAATAACGTCATGAATACTTCTCTCTGCTTAAAATTTAAAATTTCGCTTATTATAGCCTATTTGCTCTAAGAACACAGTTACCTGTAAATTCTTAACTTTCTTGAAACAGTCGTATTCCATGTGATATATATGATTGTGGGATAAGTCAAGATACTGAAGCATCAGCATTGATCCGAATACCTCTCTCGTGATATTTCTTAGTAAATTATGTGATAAGTACAATTCTGATAGAGTCAGATCGGCATGCCTACAAATAAAAAAAAAAAAAGTAAATTGTTTATTCCAATATACACTATATATCCATCATATTAAGTGTTATTTTCTCGTACCTGAAGTAATACGGCGCGATGTAAGTGATATTATTGTGTGAGAAATCTAAAACTCGGATATTGACTGTGACTGTTCCTATGCCTGCGAAATATATCATAGTATATAATTAAATCACGACAGATATATAATCTGTATAAGCAATATAAAAGATGACATAGTAACATGAGGATAATTCACCTTGTTGTAGAGGAATCGCATTGTCAGAAATCAAGCCTTCATTAGATGCAAAATAAAGAAAAATAGGAAGAAGTGATTAGAATGAAACAAATTTGCACTAGTATATAAATAAAATAAAAAAAAAACATAAGCTTTACAAATAATGTATGTTAGTGTGAGGCCTATTACGAAGATATTAATTATTGATTACGTAAGTGTTAAAAAGTATTTTTTTTTAATTATTTCATTTCGTTTATACAATAAAAAGCTTTACATGATTATCTGAAAAATTTTAAAAATTTAGATACAGATTTTTGGAATTTTAAATTCCTTCTTTAGTTAAAAAATGGGATAAAGAGTGATGAAATTTAACTTATCCATTGCATAAATTAAAAAAAATAAATTCTATGAATTCGATTTAAAATTTTCCCAAAATTACATATATTTATATATTCTCTGGCTGCACATTATACAGTTAGATTTAGTTTTGGCATTTGTTAGTCAATGAAAATGAAAATTCATCTCATAGATAAGGTTTAAATATCTTTAAAGTAAATGTAAAGTAAAAAAAAGGAAAAATAAAGTTAACACATGCAAATGCTGACATAGATTGACATAAACCATTCCAACAAAATATTAAAATTAAAATAAAAATCCTAAATATGTCCACTTGTGCCTGTACTATTAGTATTGTCTTAAAGAAGCTTGAATTGAAGCAAGTGAGAATTTATCGTAAAGTAACAGCAAATGAAATCATACGCGAAATTACTACGTTAAACTTACTTTGGGGTTTCGGGGGCGGATAAAAGTTGGAGGTAAAGAAAGTCGGCGCATTGGAGTCCGTGAGTGAAGTGATGCGATTGTAGGAAGCGTTGACTTTCAGAGCTGTCGCGGAACCCACTTGATCGAATATAGAGAACTTGAAAGTTTCTAGACGATTAAATGATATATCCAACCTGCGAATTGTGGATTATAAAAATTAAGTTGAATTGTAGTTTGAATGAAGATAACGGAATATAATTAGCTCTACTAACATGCAGTTTTAACTACTGATAGTTATTAGGTAAGTACTACATAATTTTTTTTACTTCGATAAGCGACAACGAGCAAACATTATTGAGTTCCAGTTTGAACATTGCATCTAGACTATTTTTATCAAATATTTTAAATTTGTTAGAATAAAAAAAAATCGGCTTACTCTTTAAGAGCAGGTAAATTTTGGAAGGCCTCTTCGGATATATCTATTATTCTATTTCCCCTCAGTTTGATAACTTTCAAGTTATCTAAACTAGTGAAAGATCGTCTTTGAATACTTTCGATTTGGTTGTCTTCAATCAAAACTTCTTGAAGTTCTCTCAGGTCTACGAACGTGTGTTGGGCTATTTGGGTCATTTGGTTTAGGGATAAGCAAACACTCTCTAGGAACCTATGTATGTCCCCCTGAAAGTAAAATTTGAAAATATTATCAATAACAAAAAAGAATTAGTTAAACACTAGTTTGCATCAAAGTACAATTAACAGCATGCTTTATTTCAAAGATCGATACATAAAAATATGTATCGTATTTTTAGTTATATTAAATTAAGTAAAACCTAACGTTTACAATCCGGTAATATGAATAAAATTTCATCTTAACAATAAATGCAAAATTTTCGCTTCTCGATATTTGCATTAGGATTCAAAATTTCTTATGGAGCTTTCAGTTTGGTCCAATTATCAAAAGAAAACGAAGAATTATAAGTAGTCTCACCTGCAAGGTTCCTTTGGATAAATGGTCTATGGAATTGTCTTGCAAATTCAATGTCCTCAATTTGCTAAGGAAATGGAATGAGGTGTCGGGGACATTTTTAAGCTTGTTGTTGCTCAAATCTAAATACTGCAACTCGATGAGTGCTTTCAGAGGTTCGAATGGTAATATTTTGACTGACTCATCCAAGCCGTTCGCCATCTTGAGCATTGTCAAACTGTGCAACTGTAACGTATAGTTTATTTATTATTATGTAATTAGGTAATTAAAAAGGATATTCTTTTTTTGTTTTAGATTTCTTTTGGCCTATAGCCGGACTAACATTGGATCTAAATTTTGCACCATATTAAATAACAATCATCCCGTGGATGGTGAAATGTGGCTGTCCCAATACTTTGGGTTACAAAAGTATGATTGATGAAACACAGCAATGCCGTTAAGGAGAAAGACTGACTTGAAAGTCGAAAGTAATTAGGCGGGTTTGAAAAATATACACTAATTTAAACTCCACTACTAATGTGCTTCCGGAATCCAATATATACAAGGCACGCGATAAACCACTGTTCAGTATTATTGTTACCTAAAAATTTGACTTCAAATTTTACCTCAGCAAAAGCGAAGGGGTCTATGTAATCAATGTTATTCTCAGACAGGTCCAACGTTTTGATCGTCCTCACGTATTGAAACGCGCTCGCTTCAACTTTTTTTATCGTGCTACCGAATATCTTCAGATCCTCAAGCTCAACACCGAATTCGAGGAAGTCTTCGGCGCTGATACTTCTTCTAATCAGTTTGCTCACGGCTAAATATCGCAGTGATCTCATTCTGTAATGGTTGTTAGCGATAATATTAATATGAAGTGTTATTTATTTAATGTTGATAGTGTAGCAAACTATTTATATGTTATGTCATTGAAATGTATATATTTAGTCGTCATTTTATCATTAAAAATATATATATATATTTTAATAAATTAATAGATCGTGAGCTAGAATGAAATTGATTCTCAAAAAGTGGGCAGTAGGAAAAAAAGTTAACAGCCTTAGGTTAGAATTAAAGCTACAATAAATCCCATACTTTCTTATATCTTGCAAACTGGTTTCCAACGACGACGAGCCGCTTATGTCCAAAGAAAACAGCTTGTACTGGAAGTTGTTGTACGAAGTCGGCGTGAATTCCGACGGATTGTTACTTGTAGTTAGCAAATTCGTGTCCACCTGTGGGTGCAAAACAAGCAAAATATTAAAAACATTCTTTTCTATCAAACGTTTCGTTTTATTTTTTTCACCTTATTCTCACGTAGATTAAGCAACCTCAGTGAGTCCAGTTTGTTTAGCATGAATTTTGATAACATTGTTAGATTGTTCTCGGATAGATCCAGACTTTGCAGGCTGTTCTCCAGACCGGCGAAAGAAGCCGGCGATAATTCGGAAATACTACAGTCGCGTAGTGAAAGCGATTTGATCTTTGCATTTCTGAACGCGTCCTCCTGGAATTGATTTAAAAAATATATTAAAATTTAATACGATTGTTAATATCATATCTATTGAAGCTTTTCATAAGGAAGAGTAAAGTTTTAGAAGGTACATATATCTCTAAGCGGGAGTTCAAATTTTCATAATTCCTGAATAAAGTTCAAGAGAGACAGTTAAACAAAAAAAAAAGAAACCAACGAAATTATCGGAGCCTTGGAAGGTAGAACGTTGTTAATTATTTTTAAGTTTCTTTAGGTTCGTACAAATCATTTAATGTTAAGGAAAATCAAGGATGAAAATACCGTCATTATTTGAAACAACATTTTTTGACCATTTCACTTGCTTTTTCCAAAATGGTTTTGTATAATTATACTTAATACTTATGTCATCAGTATCAACAATAGCATTTTAAGTTTTATTTACATGCAAATTTAGGTATCGGTTTTATGATTTACTAGAATAAACAACTCTTGTAATTTTCTATTACGTGGGCTTGTTGTATATAAATTTTACATTGTACTGTTAATTATTTTTATTTAGATAAAGTACTTACCCTTAATGAGACGATAGGATTTCCGTCAAGTGTTGTAGAGTTCAATACATTAAAGTATTTGAACGACCCGGGCATCATCGTGCCAATGAGATTATAATCTAATCTGTAATAAAAATCAGAATTATTAAAATTGCAATGTAATATTGCTGTAAAATTATTTTTATCCTGTATTTTTTTTATAAATATTATTTTCATACAATATTTACGGTTATTTTTGATTGTCTTCGTCTAAGACAATACTTTGTATGCAAGTAAATACGTTATTTATATCCTATATATTATCAACAAAATATATAATATACGTAACAAAATTAAAATGAAAAGTTGATGGATACAATATTTGTATAAAAAAATACCTAAGTACTGAATGTTTACAGTTTCAGTTAATTACGCTATTTTCTATTTAATCTCTATGCTTCCCAGCAAGAACTAGCAAACACGACATAGGTTTGTGTTCTAAGACGGAGCAAACAGTGAGCGTTTCTTTTCTTTCATTACCCTGTCAGTTAGCTATTACTTCGGACTATTTGATATATTGTTCCTCTTAATATATATAACATTTACACTAGTCCCAAAAGCTTAGTTTTAATTCGATATGATTATCGACGAATTTTCACTAAAATATTTTCCCTTAGGATTTGTCTTTTATTAACAGTATTTATAGATAGAGTAAAGACGTGAAATTATCTAATTCCCGATGGATATTTTTCACAATATAATTTTTAAGTGTTCAATAGAATATATTATCGCTATTTAATTTGCTTTACCATTACATTGTAATACCTGTATTCATTTTCCTTATTTATTATATTTCTAGTACGATCTTTAAAATATATAGCAGTTATTCAAATTCAGATAAATATTTTTATAACTAACATTAAGACTTACTTTAAAGTGTCCAAGGATAATGTCACTCCATTTAGTTCATGATCCGGAGGCACTTGTCTGACTACATTGTTTGATAAGTCCAAATATCTTAGCTGGCGGAGTGGAGCCAACTCTTCATATGGTATGAAAGAGAGTTGGTTGTCGCTTAATAGCAGCTGTAAATAAAATCATCGTTATCAATCAATCAATAGTTGCACATGAGCCAAAACAAAAATATACCTCTTCATCACTGGAGATCCCATTCATCTCTAAAGCGACCTTTGTAAGATCTAACAGTCGCATTTTGTATGAATGAAGTATAAAGATTGTTAATAATTAAGGAGTCTTTTTTTAATTACAAAACATACGCCTGATCACGATCCCACCTAATTATAAGTAAGAAAGTAGTCTGTAATGTTACATTGGTCTATTGTATCTTAAAGACGCTCATCATATTTATGGGGAAATACTGTCTATTTCAACGTTTAAATTTTTATTTGTTATAATTATCATTACCTTATTCAATCTATTCATGCCATCTCTAAACACTCCGCTGTCAATAACGGCCAAGTTGTTTCCGTGCAGGTCCAAAACTTCGAGCATGGGCAGTCCAGAGAACGCGTCCAAAGGCAAGGTACTGATAGAGTTCTCCGCCAGGACGAGGGTGTGCAATGTGTTCTCGAGTCCTCTCCAATTGTCACCAGAAATATCCGATATCTCGTTGCCTGGCATAGAAAGGATAGGTTTTGTTTCATTATCTTAGTGGCTATGAAACTGAATAGAATAGAATTTAATAGAATAGGTTTTATTGCATAACAAAAACAAAATAAAAAACACATGAAACAAAATAAAAGAAAGTAACTGTTACAAATAGAGCGAAGTAAAAGAATACGTTAGCAGTGCAAAAGGCGGTCTTACTGCTGAAAGCAGTCTTCCGCACAACTAAATATAAAGACCGTAAGCTAATAATATTTTTTCACTCTTCATAAAAAGTTTTTGATTTGATGAATTATTATAAGCTTCAATTGTGAAGTGATTAATCCCAAATATAAATTTTCATAAGTCCCTGTTACTCTATCTTCAAACTCTATTTTGAAAAGGTTACTTTATTTCTCAAGATCACCACTATCTCTTACCTTATCACTTATATCTATAAGATTTTGACACACATGGGCAAAATTAATATAAATATTAACCATCGTAGTATGAATGGAAATACATGACTTAAATACTTATTGTATGTATATTTTATTCTATGTCATTAATTAATACCAATTAATTAGGTTTGTTTCATATCAAGTTTTAAATAACGGTTGCGATTTTTATCACAAATTATTTGTGTTTAAATGATGAAATGAGTTTTATCCACCGCTGATAAAATTCAAAGCTCTCACGGATCGACTTACATTAAGATGAATGTCTTAAAAGACTATAATTAATTATAATCGCTCAACAGTACTATGCTTGTCGTTGTACTAGGTACGGGGTTAATTAATTTGTCTTGGGAACAGGTACACTGTTCGTAATGGCCGCATAAAATACCCAAGATTAAATTACATGAGCAATTTCATTTATAATTAATAACTTTGCAGATAGCACTAAAGGGAATTCAGTAATTGAAACGTTTTAAGTTATTAACATGCTTTAGTTATTCTTAAGTTAATCTTATTAACTCCTGGTATAAGGTTTCATCGAAAGATATATCTGAGAAAGTACTGTACCGGTTTGATTTCTCATGGATCTGGCATGTGATGTATACAAATTTGTTTATTACGAAAGAATGAAACTGGTTCATGATTATAAATATTATTATTTTATTACCACCATGAATTTGAAGAAAATTTATTTTGCAAGATGTTTTATTTTCTAATGAAAAGTATCGTTAGAATTTATTAAAATTGTAACGGAAGAAATTTGAAGTTTGATTTATTTAAGTAAAATGTCAGCGTTTAGTTTGCTTGATCCGTGTTGCTTATATTCAGTATAAATTCCAGTATTGGACGTGTAATTAATAGTAAAAGTTATAAAGTAAAAATATATAGGCATCTGATATTATATATAGATATTATATACCACATATTTTTAGGTGATCCAAGTGTTACTATACTAATACTAGTACATAAATACATAAGTTTTAAAATAACCATAACCAAGTTTTAAGGATATACTAATTGGTAAACTAACTGGATCTAGCTGTTATTTCACATAGTATCGTAATATACATAAAATAATAATTATTTTATAATATTATGGCGCCATCTACAGTCATTCAAGCGTAACAATAATATTATTGTTTTTAACAGATGGCGCTTCGTCTAAATGAGTTTCTCAAGTAAAATATATATAGTTTTAGCAATTTTTATATTTAGAAAATTGCGGCGATAATACAAAAGCTATAAAAAAGTGTATTTGATTTAATAATTTTGATGAAGTATTAAAAGTAATTACAGATTTAGAATTAGAGTTTTAAAAATTAATATAAGATGAAGAAATTTTGAAACTGTCTCTATATAACCTTTTCAGTTAAATAAAATTAAATGTAAGGAGAGGAAAGATTAAGTTCTAAATACTAATACAAATCCTTTCACTATTATATTATAGCAATAAATTGAAATAACTCTTCGGATTCTAAGCGAACATAATTACTTCACAAATGAAATTTCTCCCACAGCAGTCTCACTTACCCGTCAGGTCCAGCAACCTTAATTTCTGTAGATATCTGAGCGCCCTGCTCGGCACAGCCGTCAGCTTGTCGTATTTCAGTTCGAGCTCCCACAGCGTGTTGTCTAGACCGTAGAACGCCTCCTCGTGAACACTCTCGAGAGGGTTCTGGTTTATGGCCAACCGGTAGAGACCTGAAAATCGATATTACGTGGGATTAAACTGGGACGTCACTACGCCGCCGAAGACACGATTGCAAATTACTTCCCAGCGTATCGTAAATTGACATTGCAATTGTCTATCTCCGCTCTCGGGAGCGGCGTTAATGCTATTTGTGGATTATTAGATGTCTTAACTCAATATTGTTGAAGTAAATAAATTGGTTCATCGTTTCGTCAGATTATTCCAAATAGAGGTAATAGGAAACATTAGATAGAAAAAATTATTAATTTAACTTTTAAGCGTCTTTTAGTTCACTGGTAGTAAATCTTTCTAGCCGGATATTTTCATGGTTGGTACTACTCGCCTATATCATCACGGTGCAAACATTTATGTAGTCTTCAGGATTACGCAATCGATTAACGATAGCAACAATTGTTCAATTAATGTTGGTTAACAAAGAATCGGCATTATATATCAGTGGATCACCCATTTTCTCTAGATTCGTTTTCGCTAGATTCACCGCAAAAACTACGTTTTACAATACATACGATTTTTATATAGTCATTGAAAGGTGATGTTTGGTGCTAGGTAAACACTTTCTTACTTTCTTACTTTTTTCAATACTTTAATTTTTAAATAGGGGTAAATAGGATATAATCATAATAATAATTTTGATGCAGAAAATAGTTACGTGATCTATATACAGATCACTTGTCTAGTGTAAAATAGAAATGGTATTCAAAGCTGAATAGAAAGGTCATAGAAATGTCAGTTTTATACTAGTTGAATCCCGTAAATGTCTTGCTAGTTAATGTTTATTTTACAACAATGTTCAATGTGATTATTTCACAATTTTTTTATTCCGTGGCGCATCGTTTTGGTGGAACAACATTCGTTAAAAGTTCCGTATACTTTGTGTCTGAAATTTTTTTCACCATTTCTGGCAACAGTGTGCTACAATTTTTTTTTTCAAATATAAGTGTTCATTAATGCATCAAATCACTGCGACTACAAAAAGGAAATCACGAAAATATAGTCCGTAAACTAATGCTAAAAGTTATATAAATTTATATATTGAAAAGCTATCTGGGGAAACTTTAAAATGATCTAAAATCTTAGATATTTATGAATTAAAATATATGCTGGGTAATTTTTATGACGTCCGTTTCAAGATTTTTAGGGAGTTATCAAGCAGTGTTTACCCTGCTCCTTGATAGGCAATGACTATATTTAAACGCCTAGCAAATTTTTTCAGTTGGCCCTGTTTAGTTTAATACGCCCTTTAAGCTAACGGAATTATAAAATGGTCGCGGCATAATAATCCATTTAAAGGCTTACGATAGCTGTACGGCAACGGCTGTACTGCAGTAATAGATCCACTTAAGTTATTGACAGAGAGTGAAGCTCTAGTAGGAGAGGCTTCGACTGTTTTATGCGGATCATCAAAAGCCGCCAGCGATAACCATGACGAGGGGATTCAATAAGATACATGACGTCATCACATTTATGAGAAACACATTGTAATTATTTTTAGTAAGAATATAATTGTTTTTTATTTTTCTATATCTGCTGTCTATATATACTTTAATAAAGAGCGGGGTTGGTTGTTAATATACGCTAAGGGAATTTATAGTTGTGTCATTATCCTTAAGGATTATAGACAAACGATTGATTGGCGTTTATTAACTTTTCAAGCTTTTCTAATCTCAATTTCTTTTGTCTACTACATAGGGTGTCTAATAATAGATACGATAGGATAGACAAGAATAGGGAGGAAATCTTTACACAATTGTAGTTTAGTAATTTTTTTATACCCTTTGTGTAAATGTTTTTTGGCTTTGAACATTGGTTTATTCTGCATTGCTCTTAATTATTATGCTATATATATTTTTTTGTATATAGTTCGAGAGCGTATTGATGGCAAGTTTATTGCGCCGTTTCTCCTTCCCAGCCAGGGCATTTAGGAAGCTATTTAGAGAGGGTGAATGGGTCTGCAGTATTTCAACTTTTGACTTCAAAATGTGCTTCTTGGTAGGCCAACAAATTTCGAATATTGAGCATTTTCGAGTAATGTAGTGCAAAACGTTATCATACTTTCGACTCGGGTATTACTACTACTTACGACGTTTCTCCTAGAGTACTTCTGCGACCAGTTTCTTCGTAAATACATAGTATAATCACTTATATAAAATTTACGTACTTGATATGATTCCCCATAAATCATTTGTTCAGAGAACATATTCACCTGTAGTTTGGAAGAACTGCGGTTCCAGATCTCTAATCTTGTTCCCCGTCAGCTGTAGCGTGAAAACTTTTGAACTGTTGACGGCGGCGGGCACCCTAAGTATCGGCACGTGCTTGCAAGTGACGATACCCAGGTCGCCCGCGGGTTTCGAGCAAGTGCACAGCGCTTGAAATAGACAGGGCGGATGACCGGTGTCCACGTGAAGCTAGAACAAATTGAAAATAATGCGGTTTGACTTTTTCTTTTGTTTTCAAATCTGCCTATGTGTGTGTTAAATGAACTGAGTTTTTTGAATGTATGAGTGGTACAATTGCGACTCTAATAAATGTGTGAATTTTAGTAATATAATTGTATTTTGTTCCATAAATTTTCTTTGAACGCATAACATAATGTGGAATAATGGATTCATTGAAATATTTAATGAGAATTAAAAAAAAATGACATAAACTGGTTGTTTTAAAGTAATATTGAAGGTAATGAAACGAAATTAGCTTCGGAGTATTCGTGAAGATGTAATGAACCCGAAATGGTAAATATTTACATTGATAACTGTACTCCGGACGGAATGCTGCTTATGCCATAAAATGCCCTGTCACTGATATTTTACGTTGCGTTTATACTTTTTTTCTTAAATAATGCTATACATTTACCAGGCCTTAAGAATAAAGCTTTTAAAAGTAACTTGTACCGATTTATAACTTGAGTAAATACAGATTAGTTAACACTAGATTTTCGTAACAATTTGGCGAAACAACATGCGATAACTTTCTGTATGTTGTTTTATTTCTATTTTCACTTATTTTTCCTGTTACGTTTGAACAGTGTCTAGTCATTTCATTGTTTCATTTCTTTTCTTTTTTCTATTCTCGCATTAATTCCTTCTTCCAATGCACCATTTCTTACTTATACACTTCTTTACTATTCCATATTTCACAAAATTTATTTCTTACACACATCACGCCTAAACGAGGAGACATGTCGTTTTTTATTTTCTCTTTGTTACATTATTCCTTTTGTTCATAGATTTTTCAAATTACCTTATTTCTTATGTATATACTAATACATTAATTGATATTCATCAGTTATTTTATTGATCAATATTTTACTTTAATTAATGTTACAATTTATACATTTCCAATTTTACTTTCTATTTCTCACATTTTGTTTGTTTAACATAAATTTTATTGTCTGGTGTTTTTGTTCCCTTTTTTTTCACTATTTTTAGCAATAATGGTTTTCTAATTTCTTTCTACAAAGGAAACCATTGACAAAACATTAAATTGATACATAAATAAAACATTGTTCATTTGTAATAAATTCAATAGAATCAGATAGGTTCGCTAAGATAAATGTAATAACTCTAACCCAGTTCAAACATGTGACTGCGTAACTTACACTGTCAGAATCGTATGCGGCGTCTGAAGCAATATCCGAAAGAGATATTGTAACAGAATGAAAATATTTTATTAATATCATATAGAAAAGAGTATTCTAGAACCGTGCGAAATAGCGTCCGTTTTGCTTTTACATCTATTTACATAATTTTACATTTTTTAAAGTTATTTCTTTACACTGTAACATATTCACGAACCCAAACGTATTTAATTTTTTCAATAATATAAGGATCTATTGCAAAATATTTTTTTTTTAATAATTTTTCTTTAAACCTGTGTAACCGTTACTTTACTTTGAGCGGTAGTTGAAAATCAGTGATTCATCTCTAGCAGGTGGATAGTCCACAAAGCTTTGGCTTTTTGTACCAATGCAGTACACACACCCGTGCCCACTGCACTGGGGATGATGAATACGTGATGCAATATAATTTAAGTATTAGCTGATTGTATTTATTTTAAATTATTCTAGTTTTGTAATATTGTTCTTATTGCATTTGTGTCTTGCTTTTTAACAAATAAACTCTACCACTTTTTAATAATACAAAGTCTGTCCTTCTGATTGACAAGATTTGTTATTAACAAACACGACTTTTCATTTAAGCCCTCAGGGTAAGACTCTGCTGCGTCTTTGTCCTGATGTATTTTTCCTTTTTTTTTAACTACAAAGCAACCTTACTAGAAGAACGTTGAACTGATGGTAACTAATTCGTAAGCGTAAAATTACTAGTAGCCTAGACACATCATCCAATTCATCGTCATGAGTAACGTAAGATTTTAGTCCTCTTTTTTATGGGCAACGGACTAACATTATACCTCAGTTTCATATCAATTTTAGATTTATAGGAAATTATTGCTTAAAAACATTTTTCTGTTCAGGCGAATAAAAAAAAACTATATATGTGACAAAATCAACGAAGACATTCCATTTGACATTAAGGCGACTTTTAAATTAATTCCTCAAAAGGAAAAGTGTAATAAGACATTATTTACATAAGCGCCTTTGAGTTTCTTGTCTGGTTCTTCTCAGATGAGCCCATACCTTTGCAATCGGCGTTAGTGTCATTTGACCATTCCATAGTTTCTGTGAAGGTCTAATTGAACAATGTTTTAATGAGTTTTATTGAAAATGATAGAATTTAATTTTATTGGTTATTTTGCTGTTTATTTCTAATATGCGTTTGACTTTTTTTAATTTTTTTATACTGCTTCTGGCGACATTATTCTATACATTTTATTGTGAAACAGAAAAAATAAGTAGACAAAAATGCACTAAAATTACTGCAAGCTCAAAAAGAAAACTGTAAAAATATATCGGTAAATCTAGTTTTAACCCTGTATGTCGGGCCATTCTCACATTCTTCTTCTACTCGTCTGTTACGGATGTTAAATTTTATTAAAGCAGAAACCCTCTACAATGTCCTCTTCTGTGCGTGTGAAAATAAAAAATATATATATCGGCACTTCTGTTTTTACTTTAATATTATATTATCAACTTAGAATAGAAATAATAACAGTTGGAGTTTGTTGCCAAATTCTGTTTACGCAGTTATGCTGCGTAGATGGATTTTCGAGGGTTCTACTATGAAGTGTTATTGGGTTTCTTATTCGGTACAGGGCTGGCACGTGCCTATTTATTTGTTCTAAAAGTTCCTCTGTTACAATACTATCATATTAAGAGTATTTTATATTATGATTGTATTATATTTTCTTCAGCTTTTTTATGTAAGTTGGAAAACGGTAAGTAAATATATTTTAGAGTAAATGTAAGCAATTGTAAATAACTAACAATATCTCAAAGAGAACTCTAGATGAGATGATTCAATACAACAAGGCTTTTTCATTGGCAATTATAAAATTGGTTAATAGTTGATTTCAATTTCCCTTAGTATTATCTTACAGTGAGGCCATTCTAGACAAAAATATATCTGGCTCCCACACGTTTATCTTTCGGAACACTGTAATGTTGTTAAGGCGGCCGATTGACATCGAGGGTTTCTAGATTCATCCAAACTACTAACTTTTCTATTCCGTTTCATTTTAAAATTTTGGATTTTATATATTTTTTTTTTCGTTTTGTTTTCCTGTTAATTTTATTTTTACTATTTTAGCACATAAGATTTATAAGCCTCACGTTGTGTCCATCTGTTATTAGAAATGCAATAAAAATGTAACCATAAGTACGTGTTCATGTCTGTTAGCTTGATTGTAATTTCTGTTGTTGGTCCTAAATAAATACTTAAACTTATGACCCCCAGAATAGTACCCGGAACTTTCGTGCTGGTGTATATGCATTATTATTAATTACGACGTTAGTGGGTACAACTGGTTGTCACATGTACTAGCATATACAATAAACGTCTTGCAATGAATGGTTTAATTGCGACAACTCGCTGTCCCTAAATATTAAAACAAATCACGTGTTACAACGCCAGATATTAACCATTGTGCACGTAAGCAGTTGAAATCTAAATATACATTAATTGAATTGTATTTAATTTGACAACCCTAAGTTTATACGTGGCAATCATCCGGCAACCTTGTTCATTGTAATAAAGGGAACAGCGTACGTTAAAGAGCTCACAGGGCTATGAACACGTCTTTAATTACAAGAATTACATTTACGTAGTAGTACACTTGTGAATTGTAAGTGATTACTTGCTTAAAGCGTTACCTTTCGTCGGTGACTCAGTGAAGTGTTATATTCATTTGGTATTTTGTAGTCGTCCTGCTGTAGAACGTGTGACATTTCCTGAAGATGCCACGTGTAGTGGCAAAATGAGTTGAGATATTAATTTAGTTGAAATGTTTGCGTTTAAAAAAATCGGAAATAAAGAAATATTTTTTTCCCTATTATTAATTCATGAAGTTCTGCAAAGTAACGCTTCCAAAGATGGAGTAAATCATATTTTACGTCTTATATTTAAAAGTACGTATAAATTTGATTTACGTTTGACAAGAAGTCTTTCTCGAATCTGCCAATCTTCCATCTCGATGTGAATCTACCGCCATAACAGTTTTGCTGTGTTCCGGAAGTCATAGATGTGTGCCAGAAGTACTATGGGCGAGAAAGTTGCAACATCTA
The DNA here is from genome assembly GCA_018245475.1 of Pharmacophagus antenor. NCBI lineage: Eukaryota > Metazoa > Arthropoda > Insecta > Lepidoptera > Papilionidae > Pharmacophagus > Pharmacophagus antenor. The sequence goes on along the minus strand of DWQX01000433.1, from coordinate 181 downwards.
CGACCTCATTGTCACTTAACACCATTTATCTATTTAGGTCAAGTTAGGTAATAGGCTAAAAGAAAATATTTTTGTTGAGATTTTTTAATCACTAGTTAGTTCACGAGATGTACCAGTTCAAAATAATAGAAAACTGTTTATTTGTGTTCCATTAAAAAAAAAACTCTTTATATATATATAT
>DWQX01000432.1:0-43557 GCA_018245475.1 Pharmacophagus antenor | reverse complement strand
CACCTTCCGTCGAGGAGTAGACCGAGATATCTCATCTCGGCCCCCACGTCTATGCGCGTGTCGCCGACAAAGATGTGCGCGTCGGGCGGCACGCGCTTCCTCGGGCCCTGAAACAGGACCGCTTCGGTCTTGTCCAGGGCCACGTGGAGGCCGAGTCGGGAGGGGTTTGTTACCCTGAACTATAGATTAGTATACAATGAAATTAATGTTATATGATTCTGTGCTCTTTGTTATTATAAGCGTAATTATAATTAATAACAGTATTAAGTATGTTCTGAAATATCTTATGATATGGTAAACTGGCGGTCATTCCTTACGAATGGTATAATGACTGGTATTGTATGATGCTCTTTACCTTCGTCTAATGTCCCTATTACGTACACAAGCGTACAGGTGATATCAATTGGGCGAAAACTCAGCCAATCTCCGTCTATCGCTGATGGGCTCATTTGACTTTGTCATCTCGCTCCCGTGTAATGGGACCGGCTCACAAATGATCGCAGCGTTAACACAACGGTACACGCGCGGTGCGTTTGTTGAAGCTAATTAGGCGGCAGTGTAAACCAAGCTTAACCGTGCGCCTACATCGCCGGCCTCATTTAGATAACTGTATCGTCTACACATACACATTTTATTGTTTATCGATCTACCATTAGCCATTTCGCTGCTAAACGCTCACGTATACGCCCTCGCAGAATCGGTATAAATTAATGCTGTAAAAGTGCTTTGTAGAACGTTGTATATATATCTTTATATATATGTTTCGTAAAAAAAGTAATATTAATGATAATCGGCATTTAATAAAATTACAAGATAAGGATCAATAATTTATTAGGATTCAGATACCATTCATGTAACAATTGTCAAATGTTTGACGGCTAAATGCTTAAAGCAAAGTACTTATATACATTCGTCACCACGGCTATCCCCACCTCGTCTGTTTCGAGCAATGTAATGACGTCACATTGCACGCGTGCACGGTCGTTAGCTAGATATTTCGCACACAAACAAATGGTCTATTAAATCTTTTCTATGCTTGGAATTGAAGTGAATATATGGGATGTAATATTAAATGTCGAGGAACAGCAGTATATCATAAATTTATTTAGATTAAGATGGGGAATGCAATCAAAGCGATAATAATTTTATAATAGTTATAATTATTAAAGGATTTCATACATTTTTTCTATATACCTAACCGTAATGATTATAATAACTCATCTACAAATGTAACATTGTTTGGATGTCCACAGGCAACGAATATTTAACTCTTGGTAAGTCTCAAAAAAAAATGTATGTATCTCATGTCCGTGCCACTAATCTCATGTGAAGTTTTCTCAGTCCATCATTATGGACATCTAGGAATCCATTATTAGACCATGAAAGGCTTTAAAGTTAATGTACTTGAAGAGTTGATACATAATCGCAGTTCGTATGCGATTTCTGAATTCCGTACTACTGATGCGGGGTATTAATTCTAAGGATCGCAACATCGCTCATGCAGAGCCCACGTTAACGCCTGTCATCTATCATATTAAGTTTCCGAGCCGTCTAATACACTTTTGTATCACTTCATATACCACAGTATAAATAATTTCAGTATATTCGTTACATTTCGTGAATTTCAGTACACATCGTGTGAAAACACTTTTGATAAATCTGCACATTTACTGTACCTATATCTTAACTTGTATGGCCCTTTGCAATATATGATGTATGAGTAGTAAAATATGTTTAAAGTGCATTTCAAACATTTCTGAAAAATAAATATTAGTTATAAAAGTTAGTATATATAAACTAGTATTTATAAAAATCTAAGAAGTTTGCAAATGTACCGACGAATGTATTGTATTCCCATTGATATTAAGAAGTAATGGTGATATTATGTCGGTTTTAATCGTTTTATCATTGTGTTTGTAGTGTTCTTAGTAAACAAAAAAAATTAATTATGTAATAGAAATAAGTATTAAATTTTATTTTGTAGAAAGCCCTAATTCAAATAATCCTTTCTGCTCTCTTGTTTTCTATCCAAATTATGTTAATGATTTAATTTTAATGTTGTTGCATGAAAGAAAGTTAAATAATTTTTTTTAAGTGATGACCGAGTGTTCTTAATAAAAAAACTATTCTTTGTCCCCGACGGCTACGCTCTTTCTGAAACGAATATTAGAAAAATGGACACAACTAATTGTTTGGAGGTCAAACACATTTGTGGAAACAGATGATTACTTTTTTACTTCTCCGAGCGTAAATTTATACCTAGTATGTTTGATAATTTACATTTCATTAAACATTGAATCCAAAATTAATTAACAGTAGTGGTGCGAGGTCCGTAACAGAGTTCACGTTGCTTTTATAACACGTTTAATTTTGCTTCGATTGTCCTCGGACAAAATTTCATCCATTTGGCACAACGTCGGTCCAAAGTTCTCCGGTTTCTATAGTTGCAATTAACATTTTGTCGCTGGAGAGCGTTGCCTGTTAAACGTAACCTCACTATCCGCTGGTCCCTCGCTAAATTAGCACCGGTCTCAACTGCGAAACTGGAGACGGATTAACTCCGCCGAGCGCTCGATAATGTGGTAGTCTGGTTGTACGCACGTTCAAATTAGGAACATGTTTTTTTTTTAAATTACAAAATTCCCGTAGTTTTTTTGATGCTTTCAAAAAAGATCAATCATCGTCATCATTATATCAGATTTTTGGAAATAAATACAAATTTTAATATCTGTATATTATGTACGTAATTATATATCTGCTTTAATAAAATATTACTACTACTTTGTTAAATGCTACATCAATAAATATGTTACCAGTAATCTGTTCACCTTATCTGCATTCAATATCTAATATGTATGAGACCTACATGTGAATGGAATATCTGAAAGTTTGCCTCCAGATTTAGTCAACGGATTAAAGGTCTGGCTGCCCGCCTGTCTTTATTTTTATTGGTTCTTTGTTTCGAATTATTTAATGTGTTACAATGAGAAATCAATTTCCCTGGTTGAGTTTCAAAACTCATTCATTTAATTTAACAAAGTGTTCTTATTAAAAACAGTTTGCATGCAACTATAAAACAGGCGTTAATGTTAAATAAAAACTGGTAATAATAATTAAAATAGTTGAACGGTATTCTAGAATAGTAATTATTGGCGAAAAACTGACCCATTGTAGCTGAATCGCATTGAGCATTGATAAATTGTGTAAATATAAAATCATGATGTTGTGAACAAAGGTCTTCCATTAAAGTTTGTACAAACATAAACATTTCAAATCCCGTATACGTTTTATGTTACGGAATTTAAATTTGTGTTTGTGTTTTGATGGCTACCTCGTTTCTGATTTATTTCATTCCATTTACGGTTCTATTATGAAATGATTTGTAGATATTCTCTTGCGGTGATGTGTACATCGTAACGAAATGTGACAAATATCTCTTTTTTATTGGAAAATGTAGATAAGCCGTAAATGTTTGTGACATATAATATCATTTTCGTTTATTTTATAATATTTTCTTGCCTTGTTATGACTTTACTTAACTATATTCATTTTTCTAACTTTAAAGCAATTCATATAGTTTTAGTTATGCAGTACTTCATGTGCTCTCTGTCTTTTTTATAAATGATATTATGCACCAGTAGCTTGCTGAAATTCGTTCTCGCTTCCTGCCCCGTCTACAAACAGCATCACGATGCGGCCATCCGTGAAAATGTATTATTCATCACTTAAAGGGATATGTCCTTCCCCTTTTGAAATGCACCTGTTCCCAATCTACTCCATTCAAACTCATTGTTCCGCTCGTCCCTGATGTTTTGCATTTTTATTCATCATTTATTAGCAGACGCTCCGCCACTGGCGCAAAATTAGGGGTGAACAACTCGCAGCCGTTAATTCGTCGGGGTTCCGACGAAAATATGTCATTCAATCGTCCGCATCGGGGACTCTGTTACAGTGTAATGAACCGTGATTGTGCTGTAGCGCCCCACTGAATCGGATTTTCGCTCGTCATTGTGAGTTAGTTAATTTATTAGTTGATTTTTAATATCGTTCTCGTATATCGACATGTGCCGACCGAGACACGTTGTTTGTACTATCTTTATTTATTGTGCAGTTCAGATCTATTGTGTTTTGTTGCATTTTGAATTCTTATTTATAATATTATGTACATTTTGCTCATAGTCCACCTTCCCTCTTATTTCCTTCAATCAAAGATTGACCGCAGTTTCAGACAATTTCCGGAAAAGTACTTAATGTTGTGTTTCATGTTTTTAACTAGTATCACACTCTATCGATTGATTGTATATGAGAGTATAATCAAATATTGGGTGTAATTATTTAACGTTAGGAGCACCTTTGCTTATAGTTATTTTTGCTCTACTAACATTTTCAAATAGCAGTGATTAATTTTTTAATTAAGTATTCGAATATACTCAAACTAACTTATAAACTGTCACCTCTGTTACCTAAAAGTTATTAACATTTGAGATGTTGAGATTTTTTTAATAGTTAGGAACAAAACCTGATCTTGAGTAACACAATTAAATCTCCCTTCAGTTTCCGGCAAGCGTCACCTTGACAGGCGGCCCTCGCGAACGTATGGCAGTCTTTCTTGTCGTCGCAACACTCGCCAAACTGCGTTTACCACCTGCCCCATTTTTAAATAACAATTTCGGCCTGCCGTCGTCGGCTCGCAAATTAACCGTACCAAATCCCGCAGCACTGCGAACGAATTTAGACAAAGTAAACAAAACTTCGCAGGTATTGGAACGATTGAATCTATCGGCTGACAGTTAAAATTTTTTAAACCTACGGGCCAATAGTATTCGAAAAATGCAAAAGAAAATAGTGTTTCAACTTTTTGTTTTACATTTCTTTTGTATGAAAATTGAAAACGTTACTGCTATAAATGAAGGAATATCTCCCAACCAAAACAACCCGGCCTGCAGGATAATTCAACTGTAATAAAAAAGCGGTCATGCAAAAAAATAATTGGTTTCCCCACAAAGGCGGTCATCTATTTCCGATGGGCGAAAAATTTTAATTTTGATTTTTGTAAACTTTAACCGAGCTCAACTCTGCGAATGAATTTAATTTGTCCAAAAGTATTTTATTATGTAAATTGACATTCATTTTTTATCGTTATACCGGTAATTGCGATTAATTTTTACGAAGAAAAATATAAATTCAATTAAATGTAACTCTTTGGGAATTAAATAACAATTAATGTAAAGATTTTATTTGTTACTTATCTATGTTTCTCGTATTGTATTTGTGTTGTCTTTTAGCATTTGACTAAAAATAATTTACTTTATCGTATTAATCCTTATGGTTCGGAAAGATTTTCAAGTTTAATTCCTGCCCAATTGCTATACTGTTTTTTTTGTACTGAGAGATATACAGAATTGGCATATGCGTAATACAACAAGTCGCACATTATTCGCAAATATAACAACAAAAAAGTGATAATAAAATTAAAATGTTTTAGCCGTCAAATGCGCCGTATTAGAGCTAGTAACTAAAATTATAATGCCGCTCATATGGCGGCATTGGTCCGTTAAGGGTTAAAACGAATGCATATTATCACATAAATTTACATATTGGGCGTATTATAAAGTGTTATGTATTTTAGAAAACACTTATTGCTTATAGACAAGTAATATAATAAGGTATACCTTGTTATTAGTAGTCATAAAATGTATTTAATTCAAGTGAATACAGTATATTAAAGTACAGTACATGTTCATTGTTCTTATCGGATACATTACCAATAGTTTTAAAGTACCGCGAACGGTAAAACAAAAGGAAATAAAAGGAAAAGAAAAAATGATCAAAACATGCCAATTGCAAAAACAGTTGAAGTATGAAGCCATACATTGTTTTAAATAAGTTTTGCAAAAAATTATTCAGTATTCTGTATTGGCCATTCATTGTTTGGTTTTATGGTTCGTAATATGAAACATTTTTGACTCGTCACCGAATTCTCGTTTTTAAATCCATAAAATAATTAATGATTGAGTAACTCTCTTTTTATTAACGGACTATACTATAGGAAGTAATATATGTCATCTGTAATTATTTTTCATCTAAAATAATTGAAACTATTTAAACTGTTACCAAGGAGAGGTTCTTAATTCCACGCTTAAATACAACTTTTTAACAGGGCGGTCTGATTTTTAATACTGTTTTTGTTAAAAAATATAAATAATTATTACTAAAATGAAATCTATTCCAAATAGTAGGAATATTGGTATAAATTATTTTGCACCAGTTAAAGATTTGTACTAAAACTTGTTTTTTTTTGAGTTTTTATTTATCGTTTATCTTTTTAATGTGATAAATTCATATTTTGTTTATATATCCGCAATCAAAAATTTCCTAAAATTCTTGTGAAAAGACTTGTGACAGATTCCATGATCAAAATCATAAAATATGTCATGGTTCGTGACTGCGATGTATACGATTAGATCGTAGATGAATATAATAATTACGTTAATTTTCCACGAAACTTTTTTTTTGAAAAGTATGCAGTTTTTCATTGAGAAATACTATTGTGACGTCAATAACCGAATCGTTGTACATAATCCAATGAAATTTTACATTTTAAAACATTATCTTGAATTAAAGTGATTCTAACAATAACGCCGACTACGCAAACACTTTCCATAACCGCTTAACTGCACGATGAAATGTATGATCGTTTGTTTACAGCTATTTTGCATATAGATTGTTCACGCCCGTATGAATTGTATTAGGAATAAATTATTCTGCCTTATCAAAATTTCCACTTTTGTCGAACTCACTCCCTAAAAGCCTTATGTAACCAATTCGGGATGAACATCAAACATCGCCTCGAAGAGTTTTCAATAAAGGGATCGCTGAAAGTTCCGTCAAATTTCATATTCCACCACCATTTACCGCGTATTATACTGGTGCTGGCGTTCTTGCAGAGCCACATAGGCGTTCCTTTACGCGTACACTGCCAAAATTTCATTTGCTTAGGTTCGCGCAAACGTCGATTTGAATACATTGATCACAGGCACAAATTCTTTAAGATTAAGGAGAATTAAATTGACGTTCTTTAAGATGAATTTCGCGAACTACAAGCATCAAGCGGCCAAAGTTCTTAGGTGGATACGACCGCTTTCTTTTTAGTTCCTCATAAGTCTTTTTTACGTCAAAGTTGTAAAATACAAAAAGTTTTTGCCAGTTTATTGAACGTCAACCTAAAATGAAAAAGTTTATCGCCTTTGTGTTTAGGCCTACTACCATACAAATAAAATGCTATAATATGTTTCTTTCAATTTCTTTTTTCAACTAAAATAGATTTTTACAAAGTTTTATTCATTCGTAAATGCGATGTGCCTGGAATCATAAAGGAGGGAGCAATGGAGTGAGCTTGGGAACCGAGTAAAATTGGCAAGATAGTTTCCTACAATTCCCCTTAAACGTTTTAACTGTTTTGCATAACTAAGTCGTCAGGAAGCTTCTCTTCGGAGATTTAGTCAAGTTTAATGAGCGGCTAGAGTTCGCCGTTCTGAGAAACGTCTATAGCAGTTGGCGAGAAACTTTTTTTTTACAAATTGTGTTATATCTTCCAGAAGAACAGCCTATTTAAAAAATACGTTAAGATTTTTAATGTAATTTGATTCTATTTTACATTTCAACAATTATTTAGGATTAAAATATATATTTATGTACATATATAAAATAAAAGAAAATTCTACTTTTTAAATAAATTTTATTTACGTGCTCATCCTTCTAGTCATTCGCGAGGAGGGAAGTTATGGTTTAGATTCAACGAGTCACCACCGCAGCGGGTCTGTGTTATTTGGCATTCACATTTCGGGTGGGCGGTCCCGACGGTGTAAATCATTGTAATTTCATTTCAACCCCACTTCCTGTGACGCGTAAGTATTTGCCACTTTGAACTTGTTCGCCGGTGGAAGTCACGAATTAAATATTTTAATTTTTTAGCAGCTGCTGATGACGAACCGTAACCCGTTTACGAATTTTCGGGAAGGTTATATGAATATTTCTTTTCTAAATAAAGAAAAACATGTTGCAAACTAAAAATATCTGTAAGTTTTCTGGTGCATTTGATCTAGTTGTAATTAAAGTAAAATCAAAGAGATTTGCATTTACTTAAAACCACATTATGCAGTATTTCATGAAACATTGAAAAATGTAAAGTTTTAAATTTTATATTACCTAAATACCGCATCGAGTAAACAATGAAAAGCTTACTTTTCAAGAAACACAAGATTTATTTTTTTACTTCAACAAAACCCGCACACTTGCATTTGTTGTTAGGGTGATAGATCATTGCCTCTACTTTCTCCTCGATGGAAACGATTGAAGTGATAGTTAGGTCGAGGAAATGATGGAGAGTGCTCGCTCAGAATTTGTCTGCCTCTCCTCTCATTGTTTTTGCCGGAACACAGCAATGCTGTTATGGCAGCAGATTGAACAGAAGTAAAGTTGGCTCCGCATCCAAAACTCGGCATAAATGAATATTCCATGCGCACCTTACGTCCAATGCAGTGGTGCGTGAATAATGTAAATTCGTTATTTCGCCATAATCCACAGGACAATAAACATTAATATCTATTTCGGTAACGTATGCGGATTACGTTAAACTGCGGAGATAAATAGTGTATTAATGCAAAGCGTTAGCAATTCTACATGCGGCGATGTTTACCATTATACCCTTTAGGATGTTATGATCGCTCACGTTTATACGTGCGGGTCTCGGTGCCAAGACTGTATATGTCGGTCGCATATTCCTATTTCCTTCTCAAAGGCGCGGCACTGGCCAAAAGCGTATATATAAGATGACTTTTCATGCGGCATTCGCGTCATGTGAAGGGAAATATATTACGTAGCAAGTAAAGTGCCTACCCCTTACCTACTAACTGTATATTCACTTTGTAATATATCCTTTTTTTACCTGACGTATAGTTTTATTACGGTTATGTACACTTTGTTTATTTTGTTTTGTTGTAATTTCAAGATATACCACTGAAAATCAGTACTTCGATGAGCTAGACTAGCACCTTCTTATGCCACCTAAGTCGTGTCTTTCGTTAGTGCATGAGTTTTTTTATATTGTTTTATATTATTATCAAAAATATGATATGTTGGTATGTTTTATCTTTTTATGATATTGTTGTAACTAATATATTTCTTACATATAACCTCTTTAAAGTCATACCAAAAATGTTCGTAAATAAAAATGTTATAATTTTAGTTTATTATATATACATACTTGACAAATTTGTTTAACAAAATGCATTGAACATATAGCTTATGAAAAATTTCAGAATCGGTGTCATATTTAATATAACCCTTTTATCATTCTTTAACTTTTGTTCGTGAACTCGTTATTGGTGTTTGTGATAGTTTTTATATTTGATCGTAATTTTATAGTTTATTAATCTGAATTATTTTGTAAAAATATTTGAAAACATAATGTTTTTTAATATAAAAATACAGCTAGTCATCAAAAATGTTATAACTGATAAAAACACCTTTGAAAACGGACTCGGTCCTATCAAAAATAGTTTTAATTAATCTCTTTCATCATAATAATTAAGGTATTTTATTCGATTCGTTTTATTATCCTCAGTTTATAATAATATCAAAATCGAGCCTTTCATCTTTAATGCTTAATTATTAAGGACTTTAAACTTGATTATATGTCTCAATAAATTATAATAAATGTTTAAAACTATCCTAGAAAACAGCCACTTAACATTTTAGTTCCAGCGGTCATTTTATTGTTTTTTTTTTGAGGACGGTAAAGAAGTGGCATAATTTTTCACTACATATTCATAAGGCTGGCAAATTACCAGATACAATTTTTAGTGTTCCTAGGTGCGATATTTCAGAGTGTGGTATTTATTAAGACAATTGTGAAGCATTTTTACGCCGTAATATACGTTAGTCGTTTTATAAAAGTAAGTAAGTCTTGATTGACCGTATTTGTTTAGTAGCACGGTAGAACTTCTTCGTAACAAAAGTTCTTTATTTCAAGAACCAAGCGCATAAGTAGTGGAGATCGGACTCACTTGCATGGTTACAAAACTTGTATTGCCTTTCTGCCGCTGTAACAGAAAAGCTATGTCCCAGGAGTCATCATAACAAGTCAACTGTCCTGGACAGTCCTCATTTTCACTTTACATCATGTGATATCGGAGTCAAGTGCCTTTTGAAGTAAATGTAGATAAAATAAAATTATACACCTTAATTAAGTTTTTTCTGTGAATTTTTTTGGGCGGAGACCGAAAAGCATAATTTAATAAACCGTACAATTTCCTTGTTAAAATAAATGCTTTTAATTTAAGCAACTCCAAGGAGGTATGTTACACAATTACGCGGGAACAGAGCCTCCCGCAAGGAATATTGTTAACAGTCTAATTCAATTAAATTTTCACAACGTCGTTTCCTTCGTACGAAGATAGAAGCGTAATCTCACCATGATGTGTGACGATATCACTTGTATCGGTACAGTGTGACGTTTCACTTGGCAAATAATGTATTAATGAGTTAATATCGTAGCCGTAGATACGATATATGCATTGTTTAATTTGAATAACTACGTTAATTGCTTATAGACATGAATGTTTATCTGCCTATATACACATCCCCCCGAACAAAATTTAGTGGTGTTGATATTTAATTTGATTTATCGCTATAATTAATTACAAGTTAAATATTTTTCTTTTATATTAAATATCTTCTTAGTGCCATCTTCGTTACAGACTTGAAGTGAGAATAGGAGAAAAGAAGATTCAATAGAACTTAACACACCAAGTGATTTTTTTTTATTTAGATGAAATAAAAAAAAATCCGAAGTATTAAAACTATAGGTATAAATACGCATAAAACTTAAAAATTTCACAATCGATTACTGCTTACAATAATTATACTACTAGAGGTTACGTAAAAAAGATTTTATTTTCTCTTATGTCATCGGACGGAATACTTTAGCAGTATCGATTACTTATCACTTAAAATATTTATATCCCATATTTTTAACTTTACCAATGTAACGTGCCGTGTTTTTTTTAACTATAATGATTAACGCAGAGAATTAAGTATTCATGAGTTAATCGAAAATGTTGTTGCAATGAATTCAAATTTTCAATCTGTACACAAATGAGTTAAAGGCATTTTATGTGAAGAAAAAAAAAGAAATCAGTTCTTCCCAACTCAATTTAAGCGGGAACGGGGAAGGTTGACGGTTAATTTTATTGCCGCCTCGCCTGTCTTCATTGAATCGTTTTATGGCATCGTACGTTCAATTAAAATCAAATTTACTTCCCTCGCTATGTTTGATTATTGACAGCCTTTTAAATATAAAGTTTGCTTGTCGACGCCTTGCCCTAGATTATGAAAACATTTACTAGAAAATTCTCTTTACGTCCTCTTCAAACGGCGGAATACGTTCGTGCGCTAATGATTTCAAAATACCCGTTCAGAATTGCTCACAAAAAATTATGGGTGACAAAGTTTTTGTTCAGATTTAACATTTTATATTTAATTGCTACTGTGCTAAACCATTCCCCCTCTGGCGCAAGGTTTTTCAGTATAAGCGCTTGCTTTTTAACGTGGAGGTCCTGGGTTCGCTTTCCTGGCCTCAGGAGTTATGAAGTCTAATTGGTGGTAAGGTTTTTTTTATGGGCAATTTGAAATTGAGGATCGTAGACCCTCTATGTCCGGTTTCCGGCAGTCATGTATGTGAGAACCATAAGTATTCTGGGTGAGTACGCTTGACCATATACGACCTTATCGTTCCTTAACGTCAGGTGGAATTGAGGTCAAGTGTTAGCTTATAGCAGTTAAAACAAAATAATTTTTCGCTTACTAATCTAAGTTATCGAAAACGAAGTAAAGGAACTGACACTCGATAAGCGTAATATTACTGTTTATTTTACCCGAAGCGTGATAAATGTAAATTCTATGTTCGGAGTAACAGAGTAAGTTGGGGCGTCGGAGGTGTTACACCAAAAGCGCAAACTATTAAAACTTACGCTGCAATGCGAAACCCAACGTAATTTATCGTGAAGCCACACTGCATTAGTTACAGTAATTAGTGTATATTGGTTTTATCAGTGCGGATATATCCATTTTTAATGATGAATTATAAAGCGTTTGAAGTTATTACATACTGTTAAACACGATTGTATTATTTCACTGTTGCGCAGAATCATTTTATATGATTTTTTTAGTTTTCGGAGGCTATTTCGTTCATATATTCGTAGCAGTGGATATTTTTGGAATGTATCAAAAGATTTAAAATCGGGGGATAACCTTTTGAACGGCGGAAACCGCTGCGAATCGGTTCAATACTTCCGTGTGATGCGTACAAAAAATCCAACACAGTTTTTTATTTTTACGTTTTTTTCTTGTGAACATTTATGGGGAATGGACAAGAAGATAATAATTTTATTTTATGTAGTAACTAGTCGAATTGATATATCTATTTTTTAATTTTTAAGGTCAGCTTTAAATATTTTCATTCGTGAATTTAAAATATGTGAAAGAAAATTTTTTATCAATATTTTTAGTTCGTTATTTACATGTTAATGTTATTTTTGCATTAAATTTTATGAAGATGAAAAACCGTGAACATCATTTATCATTATTTCATTGATCACTTGAATGTAATTGAACTTTTCAAAACATTATAAAATAAGTCACTGTAATTAAATTAAACTGATTTTATCATAGCTTTAATATAAAATGAGAAAATGCCTTCATAATTATGGAGTGCTAATCTCACGGTTTTTAACTTCGTCAGTCCTCACGTACCACTTTTAAATTACTGGTGAAAGTGTTTCAGAGCATCATCGACCTTCTCACCCACAACTAGAGACGTTAGTTGATTCGACTTGGAAGTCCGAAGTTGTGGAGTTAGGTAATTATGTTACGAATTTCTTCTATTTACTCAATTTTTTTTTCAGGTATAGTCCAGACGTGTTCAAGCACACGTACCCGAATAAATGGATGTTTTTAAAGGTTCAAATGTTTTTTGCTCTTAGTAAGGGGCTTTTAGACGGCTCATGTAAGTTTTTTTAATAGGTAACACTTGACCTAAAATGACAAAATGTTCCAATGAGGCCGTAAATGCTGAAGAGTGTGTGAAAACACTGGCTATTATATGAATTACTGCCTGAACACAGCAATTCTATTTTAGTAGCAGATTGATATTGAGTGTTGTAGCTGACCAGGACCAGGTTTCAAAAAATCTTACCAATGTATAAATTTTTCATCACGCGTTTTTTTAAATCTCTAACGATTATAATTATTTTACCGTTGGAATGTAGGTATCATTACTCAGAATTACATAAAATACATTGTCAAATATTTTCTTAACGAATTAACATATTTTTTCATTTCTATACAAAATTCCTAGGTTAAAACAAAACGTATCATTCAGTATGTCCATAAACAATGTAACAGGAATATCAAAAACAGAAAACGTTGAATTTAAGTAAAAAATTCAGGTCGTGTATTTATAGAAGAAAATGAGGAATTTTTCTAGGAAAATAGGTTTTGGGGAATACTATGTTTAGGACGGCAACATGTTTACTACCTTTTGGACCTTTTAACCATTTGTCAAAACGTGACGTTTATTATTTATGTATGAGCATGAACTTTTGACCTTAGGTACGAGTATTTCATTTCGCTTGGGACATTTCTGAGTTTATCATATATATATCACAAATCAAGAATGAAACGATAAATAGAAACATAGAAATAACATATATTGGTCAAAAATTTAATAGAATCGAAGTCAATATTTTCTAGTTTCCCACGCTTGCGGTTGAAGTATCTTTTCAATGTCAAGATATATTCAATTTCCTACGAAATATTATTTTAAAAAACGTACTACTGTCAAAATTATGCGTTGTTATATATTTGAGTTCTCGTCAGATAAAAATTTTACTACGTACATTTTGTAAATTTTATTGGTTAACCATGACATTCCTTAAAAAAATATTACTATATAATACGTTTAAAACTATAGCAATATAAAAGATTATTTGTCTAGTGATACATATACGATAACATATTTGTTCTCCATTGAATTTTACAATCGACATAAGTTCGACGGGCAGTAGCTGGTCAGGTTTATGCTTACAAAACACATAATGAAAATCAAATACAACAAATTGAAATCTATCGTGCGGGGTCAATGCAAACACCAGAACGGAAATACAACGCGCGTTTTATGGAGCGAAATTCAAAAGTAAAATATTTATCGTCCGCGCTTCTCTTCCACGCTTAAATAAACACATTCTGTTATTCCGCGTCCGCTTCTGTCACAATAAGAAACATCGATTGATACAGAAACTCAAAGAATGGAGAACTTTTGCCGTTTTGTTCACCATTGATAGATCTGAAAACCCAATTATTTTTGATGAGTATTTTAACAAAGTTACGACAATAGCTTGAATTGGGACTGCTGTACACCTGATCGGAACTAAGTCTTTGACGGCAAAAGGATCTAAACGAGGCGTAGCATTTTTGCTATGGAAAAATAATTGGGTGTTAAAGGTGTTATCGGTTCTTACACGTAGTTACTTCTGTTCGAAACGTTTTCTTTTAACGTCAATTACATTTAAAAAGCTCGATTTAGTAGTTTAAGATTGATATTTTAAATTTTCTCTTTGACTAACAATTAATTAATTATAAGGAAATGTCGTTGTACTAAATAAAAATGGATATCGTTAAAGTCTGTAATTTAAGAATGATTTGATTAATAATAACTATTACATATAATACTAATACATTAAATATCGATGCAGGTAATGTTTTTGGAACTACTCGAAATTTTCCGGTATTTCAATTTTCAATTGTTATTCACTTCGTGTTTTTCAAGTTTTTCCTTTTATTAAGTATTACGTAGGACTACTCGTATTTTGCACTAAGCCATGCGTAAGCAGCTTACGAGAAACCGCTGATACAGTCCAATCTCTTATCGATTTCGCTTTCCTTACACACATTGTTTCGTATTTGTTCCAAATATGCTGAATATCTGCCTAGACGTCTGGAAAGTAAAATTTACTGTTGAATCTGAACTTTAACATTCCAAAGTTTATTGTACGTGTAATACGTGTGAGAGGCAATGGGATTCCTCCTCCGGGATTGCATTCCCGTCCGTTGTTTGCCCTCTGCATCTTTATTTGTTTGAGAGGAGTGCAATTCTTTTCCTGTCTCATACATCAATGCTTATTTACTTTTCTGATATTGCTACTTTGAAGATATAAATATGTTTTAAATTATTTAAATCTTCGTCCAAAGAATAATTTTAAATACAAATTTATTACTTGAACTTTGGCGATGTGCAAATCACATATAATTATAGCGGAACATTTGTCTCGTTAACAATGCCCCATGTTAATACACCGCATATAAATGGCGCATAACAATGCTACGTTGTTTATTTCGTTAATTAGCATTCTTCGGACGTCCCGAGCTGCATCGCAACGCGAATCTATAGTTGGCTTAATGAAGCAACTACCAGGGCGCCACTACTGCTAAATTAGCAATCTCATTAAGCAAGATTCACACTGTTAATCAGCAAAGGTCCGTTAGCGAGGCGTGATACTTGCGACGCGTGGGGTCCGAGTGAAATACTGTCGTACGTGATGGCCGATGGATCGCGCCGAGAGGGAATCGGGCGACCTATTTCGCAAAAAGTATTCTATCTTCTAGAATTAGTGCGGACGGTACGTGTCTTGTCCACTTTAATCTAAGACAGAAGACGATCGGCAGGGCAAACGGCTTGCCCTTATACATCGTTCGATTTGTATTTCTGCATCATTTTTCACAAATATTTCGATCGGTTTTCGATATATTAGTATGAATACCTCTATCAATTTTAACGTAAACAGTATTGGTACATATTTATTATTTCCGAATCTTCACGTAGAGGACCGCGTAAATACTAGTGCGCCACAAAGGGCATTTGCGTGTCGCGTTGTAAATAGTAAGAAAATGTTTGCGTTTCAGATAATAGTTTTGTGAGGCTAATTTTAAAATTTATTCATGTAATATGTGTCGCCTGAATGTTTAAGCAGCAAGTACAAACGGCGCTGAGCTAAATTACAATAACTTATGTTATCCATTCTCATTGTATGTGAAACAGACGTCCTTTTGATGGTTACATAGCTATTCGGATGTTAACATAGTAAAATAAAAAAAAAATAGATATTAATTACAATACTAGTTTTTTTTCTTGAAACTTGTTGAACGTTTAATGTGTTATATATAACCAGGGGCGTGCCTGCAGGGCAAGCTCGAGCACTTATTTACGCATCTATATAAAAAAAATTAATACATGAGGTACTTTTTCCATTTTTTTTTATTCTGGTTGTGTTTAAACTTTATATCAATTGTTATTTATAAATTTTAGTGTACTATTTCGCTTAAATGAAGTATGTGGGACTTTCGGGCATGTATGGTAGTACCTCCACTGTGAATAAAACGATAATTATGAACATAAATATCATTTTTTTTTTTAAATTACTATCTTGCATATTGGCTTTTAAGGCATCATTAAGGTAAACTATTAAAATATCATCAAAGTCAGTGACTCTAGACTAATAGCAATTCAGAATTATCGAATCGCAGTTAATTAAAATGAGAATCACAAATTACGCCCTACAAGTACTCGAAGTCGTTACTTATTGGAAGTTTTTAAAACGTAGGGGATATTTTCCTTTTCCCCGTTTAAGGCGATAACAGATAAGGTACAAGACAAAGAAGAGTGATTCATTGCTTTCCTCGAACTCTTAAGGCTGGATATCAAAATAGTGACGTCACCGTGCCTTTCCCCTCCCAGCTCCCGCCGAGAGCGCGCTGCTCACCTTTACGTTTTTACTCTCACTCAAAATTAATTACAATTTAAGCGAGCTCAACGCTCACCGTTAAATTAATTGCTGTAATGTTTGAGCTGGGAGTTCAGAATTTACGATATTGGTTTAAATTTCGGTACGATTTACGACTGTTCATTTCCGCCAATGGTTAGAAATAAACTAGAGTATTATGGGCCTAATAAAATAAGGGAAGGTAATGTTTGTAGTTTTTTATTGATTTGTAATAGTTTTTAAACTCTAAACTGATTGGGTTTATAATGTGGTTGTGTGGTGAAGATTTATCTTTGTTCAAAGGCGTTAAATCTCGCACGTACGGACCGGATGAAAGGCGAGGTAAATGCATTCCTCACGTTATTATTACTAAGAAATATACAATGGATCTTGTTCGTGAAATTTTTGTGATCGTCGTTCGACGAATAAAAGCGAAAGATATTTTTGTTTTATTGACAGTAAGCTAACACTTGACCTCCATTTTAAATTATATTGTCTCTGACAATAGAGATTTGCTACCAGTAAATTATGAATCATGTTGAAATAGATTTTTGTTTTTCGTGAATAAATTCTTAAAAGAGGATTAATGATGTTAACGAAAGTTATTTATGACGATAGAACTGTCACGTTTGTTTATATAAATCTTATATAATCTCTCTAAAATAAAAATTTGTTGGAAAAAAGAGTACCTATTACTAACCTTTAATAATTTTTTTTTATTTATTTATAAACACACCAACCCTCTGAAATAATTTATTGGAAATGAAAAAGCGTTTTAGGAAGATATTTTATTTAAATTTTAATGAACGTTATTATTTATATAATTAAAAGATTTAGTGCGTAATATTCAATATATTTTAACGTGCAAAGCAAAAGCTATATTACAGTTATTTGATATACCGGCCGTCACCTGCACAATACGCGAGATAAATTTGAACGCTGAATTCATTTTGAATCCGCCATTTTGTCCTTTAGCTGGGAACAATACGGGTTAATTTAGAGCTCGTGGTTTTGATAGCACGCATACTCTTTACTAAGTGACCATAAGAGTAGAGCGAACAAGAAACAAACTATGAAATTCGCCGCTACCGGGGTTAACGGTTGCAATCAATCACATATTTGCTCTTAAAGTCGAAACTTTTTACGAAAGTCCTAAAAAATTTGTTTATTACCTTAAAAACAAAAATATTTTTTTACTTTCCGTTTCTTCTAATCACACATACTTCAACTAAATTAAAATCTCGACGCGTTTTGCCACTACACGTGCCATCTTTAGTATATGTACCCAACTGTTCGACGTCATGCTGTCAAGCGCATAATATCTAATAATTTTTTGTTATATTAAGGCATGGAGTGCCGCAAAGTAACGCTAGGATAAATAATTTATACTACTACCCGATTGTTCTAACCTTTAATCTTTTTTAATTGTTCTATATACAAAAAACATCTAATTGTTGTAAAATTAAAAAAACTCTTGTACGAAAATTCATAAAAGAATTGTGTAAATTTTTATTTTCGTTTAGTTTCTGATGTATTACATCTTTTTATCGCAAAGACACGGAGACGGAATTAGATACGGTTTGGAATTTTTATATCTTTTACTTCTTTTTTTTATCTTTTCATTTACAACTTTCACCGTATATGTAGCTGGCACTTTTCAAACTAAATAGAATATACCTTTTCATGAAATAATCTAAATAGAAACTGAAAACATACAAAGTTTCAACTGAATTTATTAATAGGTAAGAAACCAATATGTTCTTTCCCACCAAATGGGTTGAAATCGTTTTAATATTTTTGAGTCTAATTTGGAGGCATACTCATTCAAACATAATAGAATCGATAAATTCAATTCTGTTAAAAGTTTAGCATTATATTATTCATAAAGAAATGCATACTTACGTCGCCTTGAGAACCTCTTCGAGTCATCATTAAAACTACGTTTCTCTCTCTTTTTGGTCATTCATTCATTACTGATCTAGATCCACGTATATTATCTCTGAATAAACAAATTGTCTCCATCGACTTCTATTGGTGGCAACTTTAGCGATGGTACAGATTTTGTCACGTTTTCTAGCTAAGCATTCTAAGCATGACCCGGCATTGTCAAGGCCTCTATGTCACAGCTAGTTATTTATAGTTTGATTCTAAAATAAAAACTACTTTAGTGTCCTTGCACTAAATCCTTAATTTGTGTTAAAAACAGCGAGTGAATCAGCAACAGGGACCTGGTAAACTATTATGCGTTTGTTGAATTTTATTAGCGAAATTGCATTGACGTTTATCGGTTCGCACAAATAAGGTACATTTTAGTCTGAACGAGCGCAACGATAGAATGCTCGAAACGTGTTCTCGGTCCACTGAACTCGGCGGGACGTACGGCCGGCTAGTGGAATTCGGTCGCGTATCACACTAGTCCGGCTTCCAGCTTAGGTAATTCCTGAAATAGCGGAGTACTTAGGTTAATTGTGGACATGGCATGTTAATGGGCGAGTCTTTTAACTGTCTACTGCATTCATCATTTGTCCGCAATGAGGTCACTGACACCAAGACAGCTGTGATGGCTCATTACGAGTCGGTGATGAACGCTGCTAGGTTCTCGTATCCGCTCTGTATTTATAGTAATGTTTTTATCGTTGCTCGTTAACACGCCGTTTTTGAATAGCTTTCGACGATGATCTTTTTATAGTATGAAAATATTTATTTACGCAGCTACTATTTCACGCAAGTCACTAATTCCGAGAAGCAATCATATTACACTTACTAATAACTTTACTGCTGATTCTAGCATGTAATTTGTGACGTTACGTAATCAAAATTACCACAAATTAATAAGAAGAAAAAAATTACATACCATAGAATGACGAGGTAGGTCATACAGTGTCACATTCAATATTCGAGTCACAATAACCTCTGTGACAGGTTTTCATGATGTAATAGAGTGAGTCATGGTAGAAATTGTTACATATAAAAGTTGTGGTTATAATTACGAGAATAAAGGTTAAGAATACAACATAGAAAAGGAGCTGGACGGTGAGCTAAGATTCCTGATAACTTAATAATTAGTAACGAGAACTTACACTTTATTTAGCCTTTCATTCCTCACCGACAGTAATTTAAAAACAACAATATGCATAGATTGCAAAAAAGACATGATAATTCGCGATCTCTAAATTGAGTTACTTTGCAGATTATCTGTTTTTATTAACATTAAATAATTAAATTTTCTGTAACGGTCATTATAAATTATATGAAAAATGAAATAACTTTATTTTCAATATTGTATTATTTCTCATATTACCTGTCTGTTTAGATGGTGTCACATCATTCAAAACTCGACATTACTTTATACAATTTGGTACCAAAATCAGATTCATTGATATTTTTGTACTTTTAAAGAGAAAACACCTTGTATTCTTTCGGGATAATAGATTAAAATTTTCGTTACCTAATTATATAGGCCGCCGTAGTAATAATAATAATTTTATTAAGACATTCGTCTTAATAACCTAATTATGCCAAAGACCTTATCTAGCATACAAGCTGGCCTCATGACATCTTCAATATTAAAGGTCATTTTAGCTACAAAATTACATCGTTTTAGAACCGCAGTCATTACTCCACAAGCGGCGAGTGTCTCCGTCGCTAATTGAAAAAATAATGGGGCTGCACACGCTGCTGTACAATTAAACTCGCCTAATGTAAGCGTTGTAATGAAATTATGAAACGTACTTGACGCGTTAAATTTCACGGGAACGTGTTACCTTTTTTCCACTTTGTTTAGGTTAATTAGTTTGTTGTTACCCTTCTGGACTCCTACCACCACATAAGCGTCATCTTTAATGTCACGTAATACTCTATGTTTTTTCTTATATATTGGGTATTATTAGGACAAAGATTTAAATGGACACATATCTTTATGTAAAAGTTTCAAAATTTAAAATCTGGTAATCAGGACGATGTCTACAATAGATGGAAGGTTAATGGATCTTTAGTAAAAGACAAGTTTTCCTATTTTTAATTGGTAGGCTAGGTGATACGTAACCGTTGAGTAAAAACTTTTTTTTTGCTCAGACAGTTATTTGATGCGTTTTTATTAAAATTCGCCTCGCCATTTAGTATATAAATTTAAAAGCTTGCATAAGACGAATTGTAACAAATAAAAAAAGTTCTTGTCATCAGTTAAGAAACAGTAAAAATTTCGGCTGTAGAAATCAAAACGGTTGAGAATGATGAACGCATGACAATAATGACTTCACTACATCTTTAATACACAAAGAGACTTTAAAATTTCGCGACCAAAAAGAATTTAAACTGATTAGTACGCTTTCATAACTCCTTTTCAAAACGAAGCCGGGTTACCTTTACAACGTCGCGAAATATAGCTTTGCCTAATTATTTAATTCTTACGAATTCAACGTTACCCCACTTTTTCCTGTCTCATTAAATATCCTTCGTTCATTCCTGTCTAATTTCAAAGGAGATTAACGAATAAATCCGGGGTAAGTTTCGTCTAGAGGATTAATTTTGAAAATATTTTGCCTGGTTCAATTCACGAAATCAATTATGCGGGATAATCTTGTAAACAAGTTTAATAACTGACGGTTTATTAAGTGACCTTGATATTTTTATTTTATACAATTACCGTAGTTTTGTTTTAGGAGGCTTTTGTAACAATTTAATAGTTGATTTTATTTATTCGAACAAGGCTAATAATCTGGTAAAATAATTAAATATAAGACATATATCTTATACATTACATTATACAGTCTTATACATTATACAGTTTTTGTAGTAGTTGCTTTGAATCGTACATGAAATTTTCAGGTTCTTTGTTAGATTTATCGCTTTATTTTTTGTTAGTTATTATACGTTATTTAAGAAAGTTCGTTGCTATGTTTATATCATATTATATTTATGTAACATTGCAACATTCCGGTGAGTAAAAAAAGGCTGCGCATGCAAGGGTTGCGCCTGCGCTCGTAAGATTGATAGATAAGGCCCCGAGAACTCGCGTAGATGCCCGAAGTTCACCGAACTGAAGAACGAGGTCATTCAACGTTCCCTTTAATTGCCGTCTCTTATCAACGCAGGGTACAAAATCTTTTCTCCTTTTCACTCCAATATGAATATTTAACTATAAGGGACAGAAATGCAGACCGACAATTATTTAGAAGAGATATGAAAGCATTATATCACGGTTGAGCAGTGAGACTCGTGGCATGAATTAAATTAATAGCTACATCAATTTGTTCAAGAAATATTAATGTTCTATTCTCTGCATTTATTCATTTTGATATGAGACAAGCAGGACTTTTTTTTAATTTTATATGCTCTTGAGTACTCTTGTGAATTAAGTACAATATAAAATTATAAAAAAATCTCAGATAGAAATTTTATTCTAATCATAAAAAACTGTAACTCTTATTAACAGTTAGGTTTTTCACAAGTTTAAGTGAATACAAATTAGCGTAATTCAAGTGTCACATTTATATTTTGCTGTTATGATTTTAATATAAAGCAAACGATGTCAAACAATAATTCAAAGGTTCCATGAACTGCAACACGATCCATTAAAGTGGTTTCCGCGGTTGTGTTTCATAAGCACTTAATATAGGAACTTGCATAATTCTCGGCTTCTAACTTTGTTAAAGTGAAAACCCGACACAAGTTGAATCAAATTGGTAGAATTTACTAGTGCATCCTATCGCGATAATCAATTTACGCTATATAAATTGATTGCGCTCCGTTCATATAATTAGAGCAGCTGGATTAATAATTACTTAAATGTTAAATTACTAAAAAATACATATTAAATTTAGTAACTAATAAAAACTAATTTTCAGCTGGTTAAGAATCAACAATTTCTTTTATTTATTCTTGTAGTTATGTTTTTTTTCATATTCTTTAATGGTAATCTCATAGAAGTATTCTTTCAAATAAAGAAGAATTATTAATGTCATGCGTGAGCCATGAGTGTAAAATATAAGTCTAACTAAGAACATCCTATCATCGAACGAATAGTTTATAAATATTTTCTTAGTTTTGTATTACGATTTTAATACAGTTTCGTGATTGGACTCTCTATTGCCAGGGAAATTTCTCGGCACGAAAAAATTAGTGCTCATAAGGGCTTGTAAACTGTACTTTTCATTTTTAAATTTACACCAACAGTCTGTAACCGTTGTGCTCCGATCGTTAAGTTTTTGTGACCCCTCATCCCATAACGAGCGAGCGTTAAGCGTCGATTGTCTTTTTGTCATGCTAGTGGACCATCGCTCTCGGTGTTAGACCGTCTTAACGAGCCGTACAAAAAACAAGACGCGATTAAAAAATAGTCATCCGGCAGCGTCGCTGCAACACTCGACGCAAGAGTTTTAAAACAACAAATAGACTCCGGAAATATCGGTGCATCGTGTATTCTGCTGAACAGACTTATAAAATATCTTTCATATATTTTTATGTTCTCAACAGAAGTACATACGCGCTAAAAGAGTGTTTTAAACAGATTTAGGTTTAATCTGTATACTTAATTTCTTGTAGTTACACAAAATAATTGTATGTTTAAAATAATTATAAATTTTTAATCTGGAGTGCATAATCTTCTATTTATTGGTACTAAAATTATAACGTTACTGATATTTCACGGTGAAGTTTATTATTCTTTTTATGTAATTGCAAATACATGGTAGTACACCATATTAATTTCCATAGTATTCAATAAATTTTCATTGTGATACTTGTTATGTACTAACAATCCATTTTATAAATATACACCGACAGAAGAATGTTGAGCTTCAATTAGTTTATATTTATTAAAAATAACTTGAATGTATATTGACATTATATATTATTAAGGAAGTTGCGGAGTCAATACTCTGCTAATTCTTGCCTATTATTCCAATTTGCGACAGCAAGTTTTAATATATCACGAATATGTTACTAACATTTATTCTCATTTCTGTAGCAACGTGACTTTATTTATATTCATAAGGTACATGCGATACCTGTGCACAAATATCTTCAATCAATTACCGCCTGTCACAGTCATACATCATACAATGTCGCTGCGGTCGTTGCTGAATGCTTAGATTAAGATGGAGAATCTATTCTTATTGTTTGCGACGTTAGACATAATATATGATGATTGCAAATTGAGAAATGGGTTATTATTGGAAACATCACATAATTTATCTGAAATTTGTGATAGTGCCTTTGACATTTTAGCATTGTAAAGAAGCCATTTATTGTGCTTTAATAGAAAAATTTAACGATTTCTTATAATTCTCAGGATATGTCATTACTGATTTTACGTTATGTTTAGAGTAATATATAGTCTTAGAGATAATTTGGCTAATTTGATTATAATATCGTCTATTGTTATTAAGGTTCTTTAACTTGACGCGTTATTTTAAAGAAGTTCGTGTCCAAAACCCGGGCATAATTAATGAATGCGTTATTAAATCATGTCCGCTTAATAAAACGGTTTTCCTTCAACTATGTTGTGCTTGTATTCCTTTGTTTCCACGGACATGTTTCGGGGAACGGGGCCGAACCAATCAATTTCCTAGCTCCCATATAAATCATCGTTGCTGTCGCTCCTAACTCACGACACGTCTGGATAAGAAGGATGCTTGGATTACTTAGAGACAATCATTTTTATATCATACTAGTTTTTAATAGGTAGTATGTGAAAAAGAATTTCTGTAAAAGTGACAACACAAAGTAGTTGCACAATTTTCTCTATTGAAATTCTACCGTTGTCTTTAGTTTACTATCAAACAATCCATTGATTGAAATTTTATAGTGAGAGTCAGTTTTCGAGTCTTTGACATCAAGGTTGTTATTATAGTTAGTGTGGTATTAAAAATAACTAATATACTATTTTTCGTTTATTACGATTCATAAAATATACCGTAAGTTTTCTTGTAGTAACGATATTCATGTTACATTAATAACTAATTTTGAAAAAGTTTTTTCACCGATAGAAATATGGCAGTGAATAGATAGATGGTTTAGATTTAAGCCTATCGGTATATTCAGCTGGCGCACAGGCCGGGACAATTGCCAATCAATTATCGCTGCCCAGATTCATAAATCATCTTTCAGCCGTTGTTCGGGGCCGTTGCCAGTGAGAGCGTTTAGTTACTACGACAGATTTTATTGTTGCCGCAACACCGTTTGTTATTCTGTCTTCTGATACAGAAACCATACGAGGTTTTGTTACATTGTGAAAGAATTTTGATAGATGTTCCCCACTCAAACTTTTAGTAATTAAATAAGAATAGACTTCTACGTCGTATTACATATATGTCTAGTTATTAATAATTTTTTTAATAATTACTCGTTATATGTTTCACACAGTGTACTTCGTTGCCACAACGATAAACGGCATATTTATGAACATTCCTAGTTTGATTCGAGGTCCATAGTAAGTAGTGGTGGGTTTGGATTGTGGTAGGGTTTTTGTGAATCCATCTGAGTAACCTGAGTACCCTCAATGTCAGTCTGCAATCATAAAAGCACTTTCTTGTTCCGGCAGTTAGACATATAACAGCTAAAATATTCTGAGCGAGCATGGTTTTTTAGATATGGTCTCGCGGTCACTTAACGTCCTGGAAAATTTCACTAATACCGTTTACATTAAGAAATTGTATATAAATACCCTCACGGCATACACATGCAATTTATTTTCTCCATTATAAATGTACCTTGTGAATATGTTCATTAAAGGGGTACAAAAAATTATTGTAAAAAATATTTGTAAAATTGACTTCTCCCTGTTTGATTTGTTTACGGATAATTTACAATGTATATTCATTTACATTGATCTATCACACACCATACATTGCTATCAATTGATTATTTATTCATTGTCATTATCATTGCTACAGTAAAGACCGATGTAGTTTTATAACGTGAAATTATGTCGGTCATTACAGAATTCAGTGGCCCCATCGTAACTGATCCTGACGTTTTATTTACGTACAAAAAGGTTTAAAGTGCTCCCCGAGAGTTTGTTTCCTTCACTTATGAGCGTAAGTAAACATCTCAGTTGACCCCCTTGTAAATTCAGTGTCGTGTGTCGCTTACCTGCGCTGCAAGGTGTGTTTTGCCTTCCACTGCTACCCGATTTGTTTTAAACGTGTACACTACTCTTCTAATTTCACACTTCTCCCAAAATTATGATTTTATTCAAAAAGTAGTGTAATAGCTTAAAATTTACGTATAATGTTGTAGTATAAAGTTGAAATAAAGTTAAATTCGTACCGGAATGCATAATTATTACAAAATATATGAATTGAAAAGAATAACCTACATTTTTTTTTGCAATGAAAAGTGTATTTTTGCACCCGTTGATTTATTGCTTGAAAGAGCTACTTTCATTTTGTCTTTAATCGAGCTCAAGTGACCTGTCTTCTGAAACAAATGCGTCAGAGTCACCGATACTAATTTCCTAATGCCTACCTGAAGATCGCAAAATGACCTTCCTATCAATTTACTTGATGAGAGACGAAGGAAACAGGTGACTAGCGAGAAACTGATCCATCTGCCTGCTTTATTATCATTTTTATTTCAGTTTCATGTATTTTAATAGTAGGTACTTTGTCAAATCTACATCGCAATTCACTTTTCCCTAGCCTTGACAATTTTACGAAAGAAGAGCACGTATAGCGATGAAACACCTTTGTCCTTTCGGTTTAGTGAATTGAAGTTTTCAGCTGTATTGACTACATAATGTATGTATTTGAAATTGCGTAAGGAGTGTTTTATTTCTGTAACATTTAACCAAATACCTAATAAAGGTATTGAGACGGTTCGCGTACGGTTTATAGGTATGATATTATCGAGATCTTGTGTCAGTTTCAAATAGTACACATAGTTCTACTACAGTATTATATGTACGAGTAGGTATATACTAATTTCGATAGATGACTTGGAGCTATAACCTTGATGAAAACCTTTCTGTACTGCACTTTGTTCACAATAGACTGAACATATTTACGGTCCATGGAACAGGGTATACAATTCATACAGAATTCTATCACCGAAGGTTTTTCTGTTAACATTGGTAATGACATCTCTTGAAGTCAAGTGGGGCCAGGAGTGAGGACCAATGGCATACTCCACTGTTAACAAGCTAACAAATACTAAAATGACTCCCTGTAAAAAAAACTTGCTTATCTAACCGTAACTTAAAACTGACAGAATTCACAAGTGTATTTCATGTATACTATATTTTAAATGATTCAATTGTTTCTATATTACATTCATATTTTGCTTTAAAATGTAACCTTATTATATCCGTGATTTTTTGTTACATTTTCTACCGTTATGAAAAAATCCAAACAAACCCGATTTTGTCTTTCATGTGAACGAAAAAATACTCCAAATTATTTCCCTAATTTATAAGGTATTCCCAAATTCTCATGTTATTCTAATCGTTTATCTAAAATTCCTTTTGGTACAATCACTCGCTTTTCCATCTTTACGTCAAAAGAAATCATTAAGGCCATGCCGTTGTATAATTTATTCGAATTTCTCATGGTCATTAATAAGAAATTACCTTCTCTCATTTTAGGCTTATCTATTATTATAATATCGTTAACGTTTGTCATTAGTATTTTTAGATACACTGTATTTTATTTATGATATTTTATATATATAATTTGAATGCACTTTATTATATCTCTAAAATATTTTCAACCGGTAAAGCTTCTCTTAGACGTTCAATGTATTTCAATGTGAATTATTCAACGCTACACCAGTTAGTTGAAGAGCCGGAAGAATATCTTATTTTTTTTTATTCTGTTACTTATATTTTATGAGATATTACTTCCTATACTGTTAAAAAAATTAAGCGTTTATAATTCAATTATCATTTCTTAATACATACCATTTGTTTATTTTGTATTTATTTGAACTTTAGCGATTGCAAAAATTATGTAATTAGTACTGAATAGTTTGCTTAGTTATTAAAAACTATGAGTTTCGATTAATGTGCGACGTGCTAAGTTTTCGAATAAACGTTTATAGTGTAGTTAATGTTGTTCTTTTAGTTCGTACATATAATATCTGCATGATTACACTCCGGATATTTGTAGTTGCTAGAACGGTCCGGCGTGAGGGCGGTAATGGCTCAAAACATTCGATTCTTATGTCCGACTCTTTGTTTACGATAGAACAGAAAGTAAGACATCAAATAAAAGTCTTAACTGTCTAACAGATGTCTAACAAACAACTTCGACTACGAGAAAGTTCTCGAACAAGCCCGGCAAAGAAAACGAACGCGGACCGGCTGATGGTTATTTAAAACCAAACTTATTATTCTTTTTAAAAGAAATTCCGTTCAGACGAATAAAGTATGGTCCACTTTAAATCTGTATCGGGAGAAAATTGCTTTGTCTATGCAATGCCGCTTAGTTGCATCTGGATTAAAAGGGAACCTGGTTCGGTTCATTATAATAGCTGGTAGTTTTAATCTAATGCATTATGCATTCACTCCGTTTATCCTTTGTCTACCCACATTTATTTCGTTTTGTACTATCCTCTTGTATGGTTTTTATAAAACCGCCTTTATAATTGAGTTAGTTTCAGTAGCTGTTCTCGATTCTCGTACTGTTATAGAACAACTCGCTTTAAAAGCATTAAAATAATTAGAAAATATTGCGCTTTTCAATTTCCTTTTTATTTTAATACATGTTAAAATTTTAGATTGCTGTACACTTTTTATAGACCACGTTAGAATTAAAACATAATTTAAATCAAAATGATCTTTATTTTGTGCCAAGTGTATCTTCCACCGGTTTTATAATAGACTAGTTGATTTAATATCATTATTGTAGATTCTATTATAGAAGAGGTTATTTTTTTCGCTGAACTAATTTTTTTTGGAAAGTAAAAGTAGCATAATTGAACTCTTTTAACTTACAACTTTACAGCTCTCTGCCCGTGGAAGTGCCATTATAATTGGTCCATCCGTTTCGGAGAGCCAAACTGTTAAGTGGAAACACATAAACCTAAAATTGTCTTTTTTATATGTATCTAAACACTTTTATCTTTTAGCTTTTTATCTGTCCATTGTTACTTTATACCTCTAACAATTTGAACGCAGTGATGCTCATATCTCGACGGCTTCGATCTATTGCGATTTGATGCGCGCCTGATACAGTCACTGTTATTGATACGTGACACGATTCTTTTATCTGCCCACCTTGTTTGACCTACCGTATCGGCCGCATCGGCTCACCTCACAACGCGGTCGCGGCGAATAGCGCGGGTCATTATAAAACGGTCGCTCCGCCGACCGATCTCTTCCAGCTGCTCATATGTTAGCGTACCGTTGGGAGCCGTGACTTTGGACCGTTAAATCATATTGTGGTACTGTGACTATATACGTTACATTGTTTGATGTTTATACGATTTATCATCAGTCTGCGAATATAAAGTAGGTTTAAGAATAATAAGTATTTATTCTGAGTCAAGTGATGTGTTAGTACCGATCGATGTGGAGATTTTAAGGGAAAGCCTATGCCCAGCTGTGGGCTTTTATGGACTGTTAATTTTTTCATTCGTGCTATTTTTTTATTACTAGGATGTTGGTATTATGTATTAAAAATATTTCTTACATATTACCGTTCTATATTTTATACAGTTTATAGTAATATTAATTTTAACCTACAGGCCATGGTGCCGCTGACGTTTGCAGATAATTCTGTTGAAAGTTAACAAATGTAATAACATAATTGCACGCTTATATTTGCATACAACTATTAATGAAACTTTCGCCGCAGTTACAAGTACATGAAACGAGAGAACATGAAACAGTTCGACCTATTTCACTAAGCAGCACGCGGTAAATAATTTACTGAGGAAACATTTTAATTCCACCAGCGCACCGCACATTGCACGTTTGCTTAACCTTCGGCAACGTTTATAGAATGCTTTATAAACGAATCGCTCGAATTCGGGTTAGCCGTACCGCAGCCCATAACGCGTGGACACTTACAATCACGTCCGAGAGACTGGGCGGATCTCTTTGCTCCCGCGGGGACAACCGACATTTCCATTTTCAAAATTGCAATGCAATAAATGTTCTAGTATATCTTCTATAATTATTCTCACAAAAAAAAATTAAACCGCTGATTAATAGAAACCGGAAATAACTATAAACACAAAAAAAGAAGAATAAGTGTAAAATTAATGTTTTTTATTTTCCCCGCCTTGGAGTTGTTTATACTTTTTTTTCTATTACTAAGGGATGAACATTGAAATATTCTATTTCTGAGACATTAATTGAGAAATCCAAATAGCAGTTTCAATTTAACACGTAACAAAATCTGCATCTCTTATCTTCTCACCCGAAGGGTTTAATATATCTTTCAAACAAAAAAGGCTGTTAAAGTTGGAGCACTTGGTTTAAAATTATGCGTGATTAATAAAAAAAAATGCGCTTTGAATCGAGAATGTAGTAAACTGTCATCAAATTTTCGACGCTTTTTTAAATGATACTTAGGACGTTTAATATTAATTTATCTTATGTTTAATTAAGTTTAAAATTAATTTATCTCATAAAGGATTAAATGTCATCCAATAGTAGGTTAATGGTACGGAAGCTTGAATGATGCCAGTGTCTCAGTTTTGCCGTTAATTGGTGAACTCACTGGCAACTAACAATCAGTGCAGAACAAAATTCAAAAACAAAACTGTTTACTCTGCGCGCCGTTAAGAATGGGAAGGTTCGAAAATAGAATTCCATTGCCAAATTTCGGCTCTGCGAATTCCGTTGTCGAGTTAACTGGTGTTGTAATGTGCGACAGTGTTCCGGATTTCAGTTTCCATGATTGTTTCAGCTCTCACAGTTTTATTTGTCTTTTGTATTGCGTCCCTCGATTTAACGAAGACGCTTGAGTTGTTGTAAAAAAAGAACATTTCTCTAAAGTAACTGACTCGGAGAAGGTCAATTACTTTAAATATATATTATTTTTTTTGGGCGAAGTGGTTTACTACTTGCCTTTGACCACGGGAGCCCCAAGTTCGATTTTGGGTCCACATGAGTTGTGGTCTGAATGGAAATAGGGTTTTTTCTAACTCGCCTGACTAGCAACCTTGCTCATTGTCAACTACCCTCAATGCCACCATAACAGCATTGCTGTGTTTCTGCAGACATGTGTAGGAGCCAGAACATTGTCTCTAACATTGCAGTAAATTGAGGAAGGTTTTAGCTCATTTCAGATTAGATAAACTAGTTAACAAATTCCTCATTAGAAAAACAAAATAATTAATAAATTGAAATGGTTGATTACCTGATATAATTTTTTCTCACTACAGAATCGCATTAAAAGCTTAAATGTTTGCATTTAAAATTAACCTTATAATGGTCCGATTTAGAGAAATTAACATTTCGGATTCCATGAACTACTTTCTTGTATCAATACAATACAGAACATTGTTGGAGTGAGGTGCTAACAAGCGGCAGAAATGTGCTGGCACGGATATTTTACTAATTGCCATCGATTGAATGAAACTTCAGTGAGCTTCAGCTATTTTTCTACTAAAATCACATACAAAATCAGTAATCTATGGTAATTTAGGAATAAAGTGTGCTGCTAACATAACTTAAAAATATTCTTCTCTTATAAAGTAAATAGAAAATTTGTTTTCATACTATAAATACTATGTACTATAAAAAAAACCTTCTTTGAAGAATTACTGTTTTTATTTCTTTTATAACGTTTGTGTCCATTGTTTTTATATTTTTAGAAAACTATGACATATTTGATCGAGTTATATTTCATGTCTTATTTTAGATGGTAGTCTCGTTTTAAACGAGGATCCCTTTTCGACACACATCTTTGGTAACTTTCTTTTATACATGAACAAGTAAAATTTTTCACCGCGTGAAATCTATTTCGATTGTTTTTTTTTGTTGCCTATAATTCGTAATTGGAGAAATATTAAAATATATAGAAAAAATCAACCCCTCTTATTCAAACAATAAATATTTTACAATGAGTCGCTTTAACAACACGGTTCATAAGTGCTATTTTAACCGAAACCCTAATAAATATAACGTACTATGTGCTGTGAAATCAATTATTTCGGGATCCGGTCGGTAAATTTACTTAAAGGGTTGGTAGTGTTGAGACAATATTTGTTTATATCGTCGCCGGCTTTTATCACTCTCTGCTCAATAAGTTTACTTTGTGGGGCTGAAGAATTGGTTGAGCGTGTGACGAACAAGCGTAGATAGTGCAGTTTATGGCACTCGGCACTGACGGATGACTCCGCGGCTGAATTCTCTTTCTACCATGCTGCTATGTGTTCCTTTTTAATTACGGAAATGATTTGCAGTTTCGATAACTATTTTAGGTATTTCTTTTTCTGCTACTTCCACATTCAAACTTAGTTTCAACAAATAATGAAATAAATAACATATTGTTAATTTCCGCTGAAAGAAAGCGGAAACCAGCAAATATATATTTTTTGTATTATTCAATCATGGAGTTCCGCAAAGTAACGCTTATATCAAGAAATATTGAAATGTTATAGATTGTTGTAAGCACCGATAAAGAAATACATTTTTAATGTTATTTATTTGGCAATGTGTTATGTATTGAATAATTAATAAATATCCTGTTGTGTTGTAAATTTACTACTTTGTATTAGCGCATTTTATAAATTAAACATACTTAAATCGTCTTGAATAGCGCAGCATCTTAAAACCTCTTGGACAGTTTGCTATTTGGCAAAATTCCTACGTCGAGGTTAGCGGGTTAAAAGGAAGATTTTTTATCCTTCCACCACACAAAAGCTCTGGCCACGCTCCAGACATTTTAAAAAAATTAAAATTCTTATTCATATTTGACACTAGCATTGCTAACTACTACATACAATTAAATTTTCTCTGCTCGAAATTCGACTGAATAAAATTTCGTAAGATTGGAATAAAGTCAAATGAAGTTTTAAACAGTTATTTGGATGATAATAAAAATTTATCGGATAATAAATTCTAGATAACTCATTTAACTCTAATTAAAAATAAGTTTACATAATGTAATTAAACGTAGCTGAAGCTTTTAATAGGAATGTCAGTGTTGTTAGCTATCATTAGATTAATTTAAAAAAAAAATTTACGCTATAAATGTTTTCAATCTAGAGTTATTCGAGTATGCGGCGAGACGTTACGATGAAATTATGCACCTCATTGACATTAAAACTAGGTACCCGTGAACGACTAAGAAAATTAATTAAACCGGTAAAGTGTTAAATACTGCAAACCTTAAATGACTTAGCGGGGAATACTTGAACGCGGAGGCCTTTGATGCAGGGGAGTCCGCAGTGGCGTTTTTTTGCTCCAGTTGTAGCAGTTCAGTGTTTACTTAATATCGTGAAATTAATAAACTAACACAATATTGTTCCGAATAAATTTCGCTTATATAAGTAACTATACTGTTTGCGAAAGAAGTGGTTAGGTCTTAAAATGTGTGTTGTTGATATTTTCAGAAAATTTCTTCTGTAACATGTATATAAATATTTTTATTAATGACGGACTAACACTTGATCTTATTTGCAAATGCTGTTAAGTAACAGTAAGGCCGAAGGTAACTCGTCTAGAATACTGTGGCTCCAATTTATGTAACTTTTGGAACACAGCATCCCTGCTATGGCGCCAAATCGCTAATGTCATAGCATTGTAAAGCAATGTTGTTTATATTTTTACGCTTACATGTTCGAAAATTAAAAGATATTTAAATAATTTAAAACTTTTTTAGGGATTATTTTAAATTTGTTAAAATTTCCCTGTTGATCCTCTATTCTATTTAAAAATATTCTGCTAAGGAAAAAATAAATACAAACGTTATTACAAATGTTTAATGGTAATAAATATTGACTTTATTTCGTTTTTTCCAGGTAAGAATGCCTTAAGGGGCAGGCCGATCACGATTGGTTTGCTTAAGTATCAATTTGTTTATTTCAGGTCAACTTCCATCCATGAACATGAACTTTATATATTTTTTTTTTAACTTTGTAACTGGAATTGACTTAAAATTTGTTTTCATTCGTATTTTTATAATGCTGTATTAAAAAAAATATGTAGCATTTCAATGTTAGAATAAAGTTTAGTGCATATTATTACAGATAGCATTTTTAAGTAAATATCAGTAAATTTGACTTAAATTACTACATTGCGACTTTATCTTACAGATTAAACAGAACAAAACAAAAATACAGATAATAATATACATTTGAGTCTTCAAACTTTCATAATACGGAGTACTACATGTATAAAAATAATTCATAAAATGCTATAATACGGCGTCTAACAACGTTCAAAGTTGTTCATATTGTCGGAATTTGTTAGGTTCTGGTAAATTACAGACGGTACTTTGTTACTAAAATTGCTTATCTGCTCGGTTCGTCGGACTCTTACAAAAGCTAAATTGTTATCTAGGTGGACAATGTAACCTTTTTGTTTGGACAAACTGTTTCGTACTATAATCACTAAGCTACAATCGAATATTCGTGTTTCTTTGTAACTAAAAATGTCTTTATACAAATTTTTAGTAATAATTTTTGTAATTAATTTTATCTACGTTGTTTACATGTTTTATTTCTTATAGATTTTCTTCTTTTAAAATGTGAATGATCATGGAAATAGAAATTAGGATACGTGACACTATCTTCTGAATTACTATATTCTTTGAATAGAATACTATAACTAAACAAGCATATAAATTTGTAAACATAAGTGTAAGGTTTATAAGGCAATGTAGCAAATAAATTACTATTAGCTAAGACTTTTATTTAATATCTCAAAGTGAAATGCAAAACGCAGCATCATTTTTAAATACAAAGAAGATGCGAGATACGCAGAACATTCAACAGATAGAAAGTGACGCCCCTGGCAATAAAAATTTTGATGCTATTTAGAGGTTTTTTTTTCGGCAATAGGCTAACACCATCTCAATTTCATTCGAAGTTAAGTGATGATAAGCTGTAGATTTTAATTTTTATAGAAAAATAATACAAAAATCTTGTAATAATTTTTTCTTTTAAATTGCTTTTAAACTAAATTTTATCAACTTATTCAGACAAACAATGTTGGCGCGATTTGCTTGGCTGTGATCGCCCCAATAACACATAATCAAATGCTAATAACCCCTGATAATTGTAGGCAATTTTATTTCGAATGACATTTTTCTCCAGTATTGAAAGCCATGCGACACAGCGGGCGACTCGCCCGAGGGTTACTTGCAGACTGAATGCAATTAGGGATGAATGTTGCCAATTTAATATTGGCTCATTGTCGCCTCACCCTCAGGGCATTTTAGCACCCCCCAATGAATTCTCTTGATTTGGATTAGCGTAATCGTGCATTTCCTTCTTATACTGCTGTTTTATACATTTACATGTTTGAAGATTATTTGTGCATAGTAGTTTAAAAGAAGATAAAAAGTGGGATGGTTGGATAAAAAGAAGAAATCGTTGGCGATCCAAGTATTGACGAAAGTTGGTTGTATTAAAAAATTGTTTATTTTCATCTTAATTAATCTCTTTAACTTAATTGCAAACTATATCACTCCGAAAATTGAGCAATTCTAAATAAATTCTAACATATCACATTAAGTTTTTAGGTGGCAAAAAAGTATGTTTTCATGACGTATGAAATGAAATTTTAAACAATAAAGAAACAAACTTATGACAGAGATGTTTATCAAAAAAACATTTGCAATAAATATGCAGTTCTATGTAATATTTGAGTCGTGTGTTTTATTTGTTTTTCTAACAATATTACTGTAATTCGAATTAAGTTTTACAAAACATGAGTTAACATCTGTTATATAAAAACAACTTTCGGTGAGTCGATCAAATTCGATATTGTCCATTGTATCTATCAAATTACAGGGGGGCTACTTCGACAATGGCCGGGGACCTCGCTAGGGGTCGAAGGCAGCGCATATGTTGCTTAATGACGTCACGCTCTGGATTCTCTATTAGCCTGCATTCACGCCCCACGGAACTCTGAAGGGGGAACTTGCAAAGCGTTCCAATTAATCCCTCCGAATGGAAAATTGGAGGAAACGTTAAACGTTTTCACAAGTTTCTATGAATTTGTTTATTTATTTATGTAACGTTTGAAATTAAAAATTATGTTTTACACATAACGATATATTTTTTTGAGTGAAGTAATTATTTTCGGTAATAAAAAAGGCAAAAAAAAACTATTTCGACAAATTGTTCCTAGATAAATGTTTACGTACACGTACTGATTTTTGTGTTTGGAATTAAATTCAATTGTTAAAAAAATATCACCGTTTCATAAATAAACATTTTAGAACTGATATTTTGTTGTGCAACTCTAATATTTTTTTAATATTTTCACAAATAAACTAAAAATATAATTTGTTGAAGAAAAACAATTTAATGCTTGTCCTCGTAGCCGCGCGTTTGACGCGGGTGTACCACGACCATGACCTAATACTCGTAAAAGTTTACGCTTAAGTTACCCCTATAATATACTTAATCTCATCTTTAACTAGAAATCGTAAGAGTTATTCTACGTTTTCTACGTTACCTACCATCCACAATAAGGAATTTATATATAAAACTTTATTAAACTATATATATGCGACATTTTACTTAACTTGATTAATTTTTGTCATATTACTGAATGAATCATTTTGTTGATACTTTCGCAAACGTCCTTAGTCGTGAAATTTTATTTACCCCATTTTCGTAATCGACAATATACGAATTTGTCATAATTATGCAAAGCCCAAGTTTGTTTTTCCTATGTATAAGTATACATTGTGACTTATCTGTTAAATTGTTTGCATTCAGTTTAAAAATTTTGACGTATAAAACAAGCGACCAATTCCTGTATTTTCCTTTCCTACTAATGCCTGTGTATTTCTGGAACCTTTCCAAAAAAGAAACGCTGGTCAAAGCTAGATTTAAGGCTACACAAGCCAAACCTTATTATAGATTTTAGCAAACGCTTAACAAAGATCAATTTATTACTACTTATTTAGGACCTTGAAAGTTTGTTTCATTTTTTTCTTTGGTACTTACTTTAGCAGCTAATAAAATGAATGAAAAAAGTAATTAAAATACAAATAAAATATATGTTATCCCCCGTAATTTAATAACAAAGAATTTCATGATTACACTCATACATTACATCAATGTATTTAACTTATTATGGATAGTTTAATTATGTATTTTTTATAGTTCCATGTTATGAGTGACAAGTTTAGCGTTAAGGGACGATTTCGTATACATAACAATGTATGATTAAAATTACGTAATACGTCAAGCTTGACACATTGCGTGGGCGTCGGGGGCCGGTAGCTTACTTGATTAATGAGGGCTGGGATAAAACCACGAGGCCGTGCACTGCGGGACCCCAAAATTTCGCTTCTTTATTTATTGCTTATCCATTTTAGCATCAACCTTTATCGTGTTTACATCAAGCGGTCAGAAAGATCTAAGAAGTGTTAGACAAGGTACCAATTTGGAAGATATTAATTTAAAATGTGTTAATTCTTTCTTTATTTATAATTCACAGAGACTCTTCAAAGGGTTGTTTGAAATGTTGATTTAGGAGCTCGGCGAGTAATAACAGAACGGCGTACGAAAAAGCGCAATTTTTCTTTCTTTTAATGAAACGCTTAAAATTGACTTCTTGATTACGCCTTTTGATCGCTCTAGTTTAATAGATTATGTCAACTTGCTCAGTAAAAAGAAAAAAATGAAGTGGACGCTCTTTTAAAGAATTTTTCCACTTATAATTAAGATGTGGTTATATTGACGAAATTCAATTTATTCGAGCTTTTGTAGGAGCATTTTGAAATTTTAAAATCTCTTCATAAAATGCACTCAGTGCAGAAAGTGCTTTCGGATTTCAAAGCGCGGCTTAGATAGAGCAATCTCAGGAGTGGTGACGACGTGGTTTCACGGAGTTTACTCCCGACTCATGTGGCGTTATGGGCATACGTGATCGCAATGCCGAACTACACCGCACTACTGTGTTGTTATTATTGTTAAAATGTTGGAATTGATTCCGCCATTTTGTGAAATTTGCGAGGGTGCCGAACGTGTCTAAGATCGGATAGAGAGAATTTACCCACAGCGCTCGGATTTAGTTATGATATTAACAGCTTTTAGTTAATCTGGTTATGGATTATACTAAGAGTAATGTGTGATAGCTTACAAAATTTCAAACAGCATCTTAAAATATTTTTATCTTCTTTTTTTCTTAATAAATAGATCAAAAACTGTCGTTTTAAATATTTATTAATGTTTTTTTTGTAACGGTATCGAAGTCTGCGCCTTATAAAATTCTTATTAGTATTATCACCCGGGGGACGACCCTCTGATGACGTGGCGGGTGCTCAAAACGGCAAGCACATCTATATATACATCACGTTTGTTGTATGTACTACATAACAGTAACTATTTGATTAGGACTTATCAGGAACGGGGGTCGAATTGGAAAGGGAGCACTTTTATTGGGGTCTTAATGCGTTTTGTAAATGGGTTTACTACGGGGTTTGATGTAAAATCTAGTGGCCAATGTCGTTTATTAAACTGGGAATTTAATAATAAATATAAAGACTTATTGGTTTTATTTTTTTGACAGTTATTAATTTTCAGGCGACGTAAAGTTTAACAATGATTAATAGTTACAGAACACCAATAACACAACAATCACGATTAATTTCTTTTGACACACGTTAATGAAATTAAGTTATATTCGGCTAGCTGTACAATTTTATTATAGCATGGCATGTAATCACTGCTAAGATAATTTATGGTATCTATATTGAAGAAACTAATTTAATGAAAATCTAATTACTGCGTAAATCACTGTAACTTGCTAATATTATTTCTTATTTAAATAATAGTTTTATAATTAGAAACGTTTTCAAAGCTTTGATCGTTTCTTCTATTTTGAGTTCAGAATTAAGAGCTTTTTCATGAAAAGTAAGAAATGGAATTTCTATTTTCATTTAACTTTATCATCGAACTATAAAGATTACCAATTCTACTGTGATTTATGAAAGAAGAATGAAATGTAGAAATTGAAGCATTTAATTTAGTTAAGAATTTGATATTTTTCTGCTGTATTGCTTGTGTCCCTGAGGCGATTTAATTATAATAATGTTTTTACATAAATGGACAAAGACTTGTAACTTGTATCGCTTTTGAAGCATTTTTTCCTAACGATAAATTGAAAACAATAATATTTATATGTACTTACTATGTAGTGTGTATACATTATTTATTCATATTCAGCAGATAATGATATTTTAATATTAGGATATTTTAAAAACAAGTTAAAATTAATTGTTTATACATATTAAAACCTCTTTTAAAAATTACAGCTATCATTGTTTTTCATGGTATTTGTATAGTTACAGTATTGTTTTTTAAAAAAGTTTACGTTAAAATAGACTCCATAAAATGTTTTATTTAATTTGTGTAGTGTTTACCTATACAAATTAAATAAAACATAAAATACTAAACCTGTTAACGTCATAAAGAGATTGTCAAAAGGTAATTCTAAATTTACTACGATATGGACTACTGATTAGTATTAATAGGTTTGGTTTTTAAATGTTGTGAACAATCCTTTTATGAGCAGTCTAGTTGTCAACTCTCTTTTGAAATTTTTGTATCTTTTCTTGCTTTTTCATCAAATTTTAGTTTTGGAATTGCATGTGGAGGTCAAGAATTTTTTTATTATGGAAATAATTTGTCATTCATTCGCGGTGATATAAAATTGATGGCAAGCTGTTTACAAATTAAGTAGCATTAAATTTGATATTCGAGCTGAGATTTCTCGGGTGGGCTCGTTTGAAAATAGACACGGGTTGGCGAAGACCCCAATTAAACGTTTCATTAAAGCCACTCGCTCCACGTGCTAGGGGTCCCCGTTGCGGGCCAGCGGTCGGCAATTATTAACTCCTATTTTTAATTCATACTGCAGTTGTATTGGAGAACTGAAATAATATTGACAGAAATTGAAAACGCAACGCACGTATATTGTTGCAAAATTAAATTCAATATTTATCAAGTACACAAGACACTAAATTCTCCTGTTAGAATATTTTTTTCTTAATTATCGTCTACAAAAGTTAAATATGTACGCATAACTGAATAACATTCAATCGATTCAATCATCTCTTTAATTGAACTTCGAGATATAGATTAAAATGTCATTGGTCCATTCGTTAGAAACTACACTGTCTCATTTTAGTTCAAGTTTAAGAACAATAATTATACGTAGCGGAGAAAGGTTATTTGTTTATGCAGCTACTTATAAAAATCAAAAAAATAACGTCCAATATTATCGATCAAACCGATCATCGGTAAATTTCAAAAAACAGGTTACAAGTGTACTTGCATATATGTGTTAAACTGTCACCGGATGACGGCAGCGCTGGACTGACTAGTATGGAGATCCTTGGGGGAGGCTTGGCCCCAGCAATGGACATTAACCCTTAAATGCTTCCCATTTCATGTTTACAAAAACATATATATGTATATAAAAATATGTTGTCGCTAAAATAATGTTAATTTTATGTTGGTTATATGTGGTGAATCAGTGGATGTAGATATTGAGTTGCGAAGTTTTGCGTAGTGTTATGGTGGTCCGAGCGACAAGCGCGCGACCTTAGTCGCCGTGGTCGGAGCGGATCTGGGCCTTTCGACATTGGTCGAGACCGCGGTCGGGTCGAAGTGAGCATGGGCGGCCCTTGTCCTATTTTGCGAGACAGTATTGTCTCGCAAGGAAGAGGCCGAACGTGCTAGAGAGGACGACCCGGCCTTGCTACCGATGCGCTTGAGGAGACTGGGACGGAGGAGGCGGGAGTACGCTCGTCTTCTCCTACCCCACTAACTTGACCCTAGGGCGGCGGAGGAGGATCCGTCCGCCCGACAAGGGTCGAGGGTGAAGTGTCGCGTCCCGAACACTTCGCCCTCCGGAGAGCAGATGGGCTAAATTAGCCCCCGCCGAACGGCGAGCTCTCGCGAGCAAACGCCGACGGGGCCGCGGAAGAATGCATCCGCGTGCTTGCAGCCCCGCC
Source organism: Pharmacophagus antenor (assembly GCA_018245475.1). NCBI lineage: Eukaryota > Metazoa > Arthropoda > Insecta > Lepidoptera > Papilionidae > Pharmacophagus > Pharmacophagus antenor. The sequence goes on along the minus strand of DWQX01000432.1, from coordinate 2,585 downwards.
AATTGGCGTGACTCGGAACACCGTGAGGTTTTAGTGGATATACCGGGAGCTTCCCTCCTGGGGAGTCCAACATAACCATCCCGAACCTTCCCTGGTCGGGCGGTATGCGTAACGCATGTGTCATGGTGGTCCTTATCATCCTTTCGTCTTCGAAGAGGACTATGGCAGGACGTGGTCTCCAGTCATTGTGGTGTAACCCGCGGGAGTTCTCGAGTCTGTTCCGCGCAGAACCTGGGATGGGCTATAACCATAGTATCGCCTTGAAGACGCCGTGGTTGTGTTCCGAAAGGAGATACCGCGACTACTCCAAAATGGTGAGAACGACCACCAAGGGGGTTTTAGTGGGTAAAAATTCCCTATAAGCATGACTTTCCTCCAGAAGGCAGGGTACATTTCAAAAATTTCTCCCCGAGGACAAAAAAAGAGTTGCGTAGTATAATTTACATAAATAATGAATGTTTAGATGTCTTTTTAGTTGGCAACGTTATTTTCTCCGCCAGAGACTATAGCTAATGTTTACATTATACGGGAACGAGGCTTGTTATTATTTTCATAAAGTGTGAATTACATTAAAGCTAAAAATAATTTTGCAGTTTCTTAAATTGCAAATCAAATTTATAATGAGTGTACAAGTAATTATGTAATTAAAAAATCGGTTGTGGTGTCGAAAAAATTTTAGATAATTAACTCTTTAAATTAGGTTTTGCTCTCTTCATATGTAGGATGAATTTAGTGCCGCTGTATCGCAATATGGATGTACGCTGCGCCTCATATGTTAGAATGAAGTCTAATTTAGGTTAACGTTCGATCAGTCTTTGGTTAGGAATTGGCATGATTGCCAATTGTTCTTGGGCTCAAACTGTTCGAGACCGATAGTACCAAAGCGTTTAAGTCGTTACGCTGTTTAAATAGACTTTCCACTTGTATTTTAATGATAAAACTGTTCACAATATTTTTATTTATAAAAAGCTAACTGATATCTACTCATTTCGCAGGTTATTAAAATGTATAATAAAAATGAGAAAGATTTCATGGAATACCATAAATAAATAGCTTAAAACTATCAACAAATTACTTCTTATCGAACTATTAAAGTCACACTGTGATAAGTGATAGTTTTGACTTGATTGGCGAATAAAAAAATATTTTACTTTTTTACATACAGGTTATGATCTTGCGAAATCATACGATTCCATTGCATTGAAATTTAACTATCGTATGAACACTATTATTTCTTTAGCGACAACGGACTGACTTGAATTTCACCTGATGTTAAGTGACAATAAGGTCGTAAATGGCAAGGTAAGGCGTGCGCACCTAGAATACTGCTATGGATAATGGTAGGGTTTTTGAAACTCGCCTGGTTAGCCACCATCCTCAATGTCAACCTGCCGCCACAACAACATACATACATACAACGAATTGTGGGCGAATTAGCTTCACCATCTACAGTCTCATTATCACATAGCATCAGGTGAAATACAGGCTATATGTTAGTCCATAACCGATAAAAAATACAGTCGGAATACAGTAATGTTCTTGTGGTGCCAGATTGACATTAAGATTGGTACCTAGTTGTCCGACCAAACTCCACAACACATGTGACATGGGAAATAATCGGGACCTTAGTTTTACAAAGCGAGCCATTACTTCACTGAAGCAATTGTTAAAAATATTGTAAGAATTAAATAAACTTTTATTATTAATATTATACAGCCAGTGTAATAATACTATAAACCTGTCACAAATAAAACAAATAATCTCACTGCTCCCCAAAAAATAAATGATTTGCCCCTGTCGTTTATGAAAAATATTATTGCATACTCCCTACAACTTCGCATTTGTCCGTTCACTGTGTAAACATAATGCGGAGTTCCGCTACCCCCTCTGCAAATACGATGCAATAAAATAAACACTACTAAATTCATATCTTCGTTAGTAATCTTATTTCAAATAACCATAACGGATATAATGGTTTTAGGGATTTGTTGCGAAAGCCGAAGGGTGTCGTGCGGTCTTCTGACCAACGTATCGCAAACGATTATTAATGTTTTTTATTTTATTAAACACACGTTCACACTTATTTTTTTCTTCATGAATTCGAATTCAGTTTTAAATTATCTTTCATAATCTATTGTACCTAGCCATCACCTGCCCACTCCTCTGGGCGTGGTAATTTTTTATTTATAAAAATTAATCCACTACCAGTATTTGTAACAAGTTTAGAGTTTATCGACGCAGATCAAAAAAAATCTCGCCCTTTGGGGTGAAATTTGATAAAATACCTTGTGGATACCTACCTACACATCATAACAACCCTCCGAACCTAATATTTCTAGGTCCAGCGGTTTAAGCTGTACAGTGCATATACGGGTAGGTCATTAAGAAAACCAGTCAGAACTTTAACTTTTGTTTGTATTGTGGCGGAACTACAACCTCCTTTATATATATGATGCGTCTTTATATGTATATATATATACTGCCGGCCAAAAGTTTGAGGACCACCTCGAAAAAATTACAATATTGAATGAAACTCCAAAAGTTAGTGCTCTACAAATTATTTATTTACCTTATTAAATAGGGAA